>LUCM01010207.1:27498-44642 GCA_008360955.1 Fasciolopsis buskii | reverse complement strand
CATTATAGTCAGTTAATTTTGCATTCGATTTCGTGTTCATTTTAAATTTGACTATTGATATGAAAGATATCAACATTCGACCAAATGACGGCCAGTTAGATTTAGGATCTTTTACTCTAGAGACTTCGGAGTAGATTTGTCGGTCACTTTGGTGGCAGACTGGAATCCACTTTCACTCGGATCCTTGTCACACATGATCTGTTGACACTTTACAGGGTTCCATGCCACCTCAAATGCGTAAGCATGGTTGAGGATGGGTTTCTCAGGCTCCGAGTAGGCTGTTCACCTTGAACTTCTCTCGAAGTGCTCCCAAAGTACAGTGCTTCTCAGTTAGCCACTTTTGGAGAAGTCCTACGCACTGCCTTCTGGTGGTTTTACAAAAATGGTTTTACAAAAATACGAAGACAAAAGTGTATAGCCAACGCCATTCACCAAAGTGACTGATCGGAATCACTTGTAGGCTAGACGTATCCTGTTGGTTTATGTGTGGTTATACTAATGGACATTGTTTTATGTTGCTCGTGCTGGCATTGAAATGCGGCTAGCTCAAGGATTTAATGGGTTCTGCGCCTCAAGTCTCCGCTGGTGTCTCTAATCCCAACATTTCTCGCATATTTTTGCTTCTGTGGTGAAACCGTTAGGTCAGAGCGAACGAATATGTGTTGTAGCAAGGTACACTAATTTTCAAGACGACACGATGTTCTATTTGCTAACAAGAGAGGAGATTGTGAAATAAGACGATATCGTTTGTGATATCCGTCAGCTCGGCTCTTGCATTAATTAATTAAAATCAGCTGCTACCATGGTTATTCTTAAGGAATTCGATACATCCTCACAGCATACTTAATACAATAGTTTACTTTTCGGTTGGCTCGCCAGGAAATCTTTATGCGATTGGTGACAAGATGACCCAATCGGTCTTAGATCTGGGATGTATCTCCTGAGCTAGACTCTCATACTTCGAAATAAAACAGCTTTTATTTGATTTTTAATCTTGTTTGCTTGCAAAATCTGATAGAATTTTTTAAGTAATATATAAAATCAATCATTTTTCTCTTGTTGGTCCATTATGCAACAGTTTGTGACTTTTCGGTTCCCACTCAACGCATTGTGCAAACTAAAGTAATATCCTAACAATTAACTGTGGGTGAGTTGGAAATAAACGGACGTTTTGTCGCACTCCACAAAAGAAGACCAAGGGGAGCGAAAGTAGGTCATATACTTCGACTTATTCAATATGGACGTATTATTTCATCAGTATAGTCGAGGGATGCTGTGGCGTCTACAAAGAGTAGTTCTTGGTCTTTGGAAAGTAAAGCTGGGCTCTGGAAACTGTCGGAGAGTGGAGGTTTGATCTGTGGATACACGACCGATAAGAAACCCAGTCTGCTTTTTTGCAAGTTCACTCCTTTATGTTGTACAGCCTGTGTACAATTGAAAACTGTTTGCTTCAGGGCTATTGGATTAATGGTTTTAGTTCGGTGGTTGGTGCAATTTCTGATTCAGTAGCTTAGTCGATTCTATCTCAGAGGTTGTGGAGCTTCTGATGGTGATTCTTTTGTCTACTGGTGCCGAATCGACAGCCAGATGGTTTCTTGTGGTGTTGTTTAGAGTGGATTACCTTGATTTTATTGTTCGTGCTCTGTCCCCGGTAGTGAATTTGCGGGAGTTTTGCTCTTTAACGTCCTAGCAATTCGGGAAGACAAAATTATTCCAGGCAGTTACACTTGATATATCAGAATAGGTTACGTTTTTACGTTGTGTTGTTACTGGTACCTATTATATCTGGCTTTTTTTAGTCACGTTGACCCGACCCTTCTGAAAAAAGGAATAGGCTACCTGTTCTACTTGTTTTCAACGGCTCTTCATCAAGAAACACCGTCGATCAATCTACTCCGATGCCTGATTCAAGCTGTCATTCCTGTATACCGAATCGCGTTAACACGCGCAGTCAAAATTGGGATTATCGAATCCGGCGTAGCTGTAAGAGGCCAAAATGGAATAGCCGCAGACTCCGCTGCCGATGTTGCACTGGAGACTTTCAGGAATGTAGCAAGTTTAAAAGACGAAATTGTGCGTTTGGTATTACCCTCGTCAGTTCCTGGACAATCAGCTTTTGGCTTTATGCGTTCTCCATCGGTCAATGACGGTGTGCGTTCGAATGCACTGACTCTGGCGCAGGTTAGTTTTTTTGTCGAGTTTTTCTTGAGATTAACTTTCGTTATATCTGTTCACTTTCATTCGGAATAAATTGCAGTTTACCCGAAAACTGATTCTATTCTGTCCTGTTATTTTTTCGCACAACAGATCACTCTATTGAATCATATAAAACGGCACTAATTTTCATCTTCCACTAAAACGTAGACGACCCAAGTGTTTTTCTGATGCTAACGGTGTTGAGTGAAAGCGCCAGTAGATGAAATGTGAGTATTTGAAACAGTTATATAGGTTCCATCTTCAACAAAGTTCATTGACTAAACTTTGTTTATCTTACTACACCACGTGCACATTGCCGAGCAATGAACAGTAAAGTCCATGGAAGTCTCTTCGATATCAAATGTAGGTGATTATTTCATCCACCAATATTATTTTTACTGTGTCTAATTATTTTTTTCCTTTCACCTAAACCTACTTTGCGTTGCTTTATTCCTACCGGCTCTTTGATGAGGATAATCCGGGCGTTCCTACCTAATCCCAACTGAAGGACGTTATAACATGACTAACAGTCTGTATCAAACATGGCCACAGAATTTCATGAACTCTTCCGTGTCACTTTGCTTTTTTACGTTCTCATCTCTGGAATTTTTTCAACCAATTGCTTCCTGAAGGACAGCTGTGCGCTGAAGCGCCGTTTCTCGTGGTTGTCTAGGCGCTTCTTAGACGTTCATCGTAACTAAATACCATTCAAGAGTCTTTAATTTCATACCCTTTGCATTGGATAAGATATTTCCTTTGCTCATTCAGGAACGACTGTTTTTGCGTGGTGGACGACGCTCCATCGAAAGCCCCAGGTCCTGATTCCGTTCAATCCGGTTTGCTTGGTTGTAGCTAATGATGCATACCTCAGCCCTATGGTACAGTAGTTGAGGTTTCGGTAAGTGGCGGACACCAACGATGCAAGATCCCCTGAAAGACACGACATCACCGGTTCGCATCGATTGGTCCTCACAAACCTGACTTGTTTTACCCGATCGGACCACCGTTCTATGAGTATCGTATCGCACAATTTGCATGGATGTCCTCTATACACGCTTGACGGCTTTAAGTCATTCCCCAAGGTAAACCGTTCGTCCTTCGCATTAATAAGCTAGGACCTGAACACAGTTTGGAGTGCTAGTACCAACACATCTCTCATTTTACATATGACCAACTGTTTCGGTAACAGTCTTCATTGCTCATAACGTTAAATATTTTAACGTTATCCAAGCTCACGGGTCTGTTTTTCTCATTATTGATCACGTTACGTTGTCATTGGTGGATAACTCCATTGTACCTGATGATCTCGTGGGCTGCGTACTGTCACATCTTGGTGATGGTTGAAATTTTTACTGGTAAAATGGCCTCGCGATCATTTTGAATATGTCCATCGAAGTGAGTACGATAGTAGTATGTGTCCTACAACGCCATAGGCTTGATACATCGTGACTTGCGGCCTTGGAGCCATACGAAACCCCACATAAGTTTCCAGTGGATCAAATGATGCAATAAAATCAGGGACAGCATGTATATGTTAGTAGTTGGAGGTTATATATTTTCAAGAAATTATCAAGTGATATCAATGCCCAACTCAGCAATAAGGAACTATAGAAGCACTGCACAGCTGTTTCATTCTTGTTAGGAATCATCAATGCATATCAGACGCTCACCAGCTGGGACGCCAACCCGGGACGAATGATTGAGTCGAATGCCTTAGCCACTACGCTACCGCCTTCGTCATGCTTAGGCTGCCTGCAGAGAAGTCATTTATCAGTAAGAATCGGTCGCTGTGTGCCAACGGCGCGTGGCCTTGCAAATCAGTGTTGGATAGGTACTACATCATGCGTTGAAGTTCAACAACTCATTTGGCTGACAACCGTTCGTCCCGGGTTTGCACTCCAGTTCCGGCACAGAGAATATGCGCTATCGATGATTCCTTACATGGATGAAGCAGTCGTGCCTCCATGGTTTCGTAATGGCGAGTTGAGCATTGATATCACAATTCTTGGAAACCAGAGATAGATGGTTGATTGTCATCTGCCACCACACCGGTATGACTCGAACCTCTGACTTTTAATGTGACGAACACTTTGAGCCACCAATTCCCACGTTACACTAAATCTGAAGTAATGTAAAAATAGAACTTCGTGGTTTTTGCCCTATTGGGCTAATTTAGTTACTGAAGCTTTTCGTTTTGTATCGTTGAGGTTATGTGAACGCGAGGCCTGAATTTGGACAGTCCTAATTTAATGACTGTGAATCGTGGAGGTAAACTAATAATTAGACGCTAGAAA
This sequence comes from Fasciolopsis buskii, assembly GCA_008360955.1. Classification (NCBI taxonomy): domain Eukaryota; kingdom Metazoa; phylum Platyhelminthes; class Trematoda; order Plagiorchiida; family Fasciolidae; genus Fasciolopsis; species Fasciolopsis buskii. The sequence goes on along the minus strand of LUCM01010207.1, from coordinate 40,152 downwards.
ATGTTTCATTCGTCAGTGAAAACATTGAACTCTGCGTTAGCCAGATGCCTGTTCACCAGTATGCGACCGTTGTACAGCACCGAATACTTTCCGCACAGGTTTCTTCTAAAGAGAATTATGATGTATGGGGAGCAGATTCTAGAGTTAAAGCGGTAATTCAAAATATCGTTATTAATGAATTGAATATAGTTGCCTAATATTTTCAGGGCATCTCACCTGGTGGTCGAATATCGAATAGAGCATCTTCGCATATACAGAAGGCTCGATTGGCATTCGCCTACATGAGACATCTGCTATGTCGGTGTTACATCCGGTTTCAGGTTAGAGGTTGAGTTGGCACCAGCAGTAAGTTTGATGCCGCTATACAGCTGTTGTGAATGTAAGGTTTCCTTCGCATGCAAGTCGCCAAAGTTTCATCAATATTATGTTCAAGGTTCTACTGTCCGGTGTGACTTGGGGCTTATGCACTACCCTCCTGCCACAAGCCTATTGCTTGCTCTTAAGAGAAGGATTTGCTAATGGTAATAAAAATGAAGTGTTGGTAAAAAACATGCTTCGTTCCCCTCAGACCTGGTCATCGTTCTATCAAATGTTTAATTCGAAACATTTATGTCTTGAACTACTATAATCGTTGGCAAAATAAATTGATTTCCGTGTTCACCACGAGAAGACAGTCCCAATTTCACTGGTGGCAATCAACACCGAGTCACCTTCATATGAAATCATACTCTACCTGAATTGAATTTATTCTGTCGGTTCGTTATGTTCCCATTAGTTCATTTAAATATTCGGTCTGGGTTCTTTTTTCTCCTGGATTTACCATTTAATTCCATCTTGCTTATCACAACCTTTTTTTGTCTCCATCCCTTTGCTGATAACATCCATACATGTATTTGCTCACTAAGTCACTCCTGTCTACTTCTTTTCAGTCAGTTATCATCCTTCACTCACGTCGGCTGCCCAATTCGTACATTCCTCGTTCAAGCGAGGGAGACATATCTTTGGATCAAATTCCGGAGATGACAAACGCCCAACTACAGGAAGTGCTGAATGCAAGCACAGCCGCTTCTTCAGCTACTTTACTTCCAGGTGTTTGCTTGGTCCGGCCTCGGAGATTGGCGGAAGAAGCTGAACGCTTACTTGCAGGTCTGTTGGACCTGCCTATCCGTGGATCTTCTGCGACTAGTACGGCTGCTCCGATCAGTTATTCTCTGTTAGAACATGTAATGGAAACTTTAGTCAATATTGCTCGCCAGCGACCACAGTTCATGGACCGCATTGTTCAGGCATTCGAAACAGTTCACGGTAAGATTATTTGTTCTGCAGTGAGGTATGAGATTTTCAATTGGTTAAAAGTATGCATTTGAGACACCAGACAGTAACTTAAACTTCGTGCCAGTTGAGGGATCTGACCACGGGTACTGCGTACCTAATTGTCCGTTTACGAGAATATTGACCGCCAAAGGTTCAGTTTGTGCGTTTTCATCCACCCACGCTGGGTTGGGTTTGATTCTCGCATTAACATCTGACCAACGGGATAGCGCATAGTGAGTTAAAACTGCAGCTGAATTGACGAACACGTCTTAATACTACGCACCTTGAACGATTTACTAAAAGTCTACCGTCGAATGACTTCCGATGAGAAGTGGGTATTTGTGAGTAGTGGCTTTAATAACCAATAATCCATAGATGGCGGCTATGGTTGACACAAGATGAACAATTTACTTCGTTCGGGTTAGGCACTACAAGCCTTTGAAAATACTCGCTGTTCTTGGTACAACAATAGGTGGACAGCTTTATTTTGATGGGGGAAATCACATTTGTATTGCGACGTATCTCCTTTCTAATAGAACTGCTGCAGTTGAGGTGTACTCATCACAAACTTTATAAGCCAGAAGTGACCGGTTAGCTAAATGAGTTTCTTCCGTGAATTTTTCATTTTATAATTTGGGTTGGTCACTTGATTTTGGTCTACCATTTCCCAGGCTTCGTTTAACCATTGAAAGAACTTCCGATTTTAGTGACTGAACGCTCCCCATCCACGTTACATATTTATTCTTTCCATGGGATTGGATGGAGTGACCATGACAGCAATGTTCAGCCTAATGGTTGGGTATTGAGTGCCAGTTCATAAAATTTTCTGTCGCAGCGTATCAACCCTAGTTTTTTTGCCTGCTTGAAGCATGAGTGCAGTAAAGGCAACATGCCCCACAGCCACTGAGGTACGCTGAAACTTGGACAGGCCAGGTGTGGTAACGAGCCGGGTAATAGTGAGTTGGTCTCTGCCACTAAAGTGACCGGCAGATCCGGGATTCAAGCCTCTTGTCATTTCGGTGACAAATGTTTAATCCACTTAACCACCTCCGTTGGTTGGGCCACGCGTTGCATATTGCGAACACTCGTTTGCTGTACCGTGCCGTTTTCTGTTTTTCCCACGGAATGGAAGAGGCCATCTGGAGGCGGATAGATGACGTGACGACATGGAATCAGGAAATGTACAACGAACTTAGGCAGGGTAGATGTCTCACGTCTCTGTACTTGGGATCGAAAAACCCGTCAACCAACGTCTGGTGGTACACTGCAACTTGCTGTCACCCGGCTCGTTACCGCACCTGACCTAGTGAGAACTTATGTGACTCAATGCTAATCCAAGTTTCAGGGTCATGGTGGGCCCTAGTAACTATGGGACATGCCCCGTCTACTACACCCATGCTTCAATGATATCATGAGTACAATCAGTCGACTGGAGACACGGAAGCATGTTGGAACGAAACATGAACAGTGGCGATCACGCTGTCATCTTCTGTCGAATCGGAATGATCGAAAACAGGTGTGCTTGTACAGTTAGACCATATTCCGTACATTGTCTGCTGAGGCTTTCATTTCATTTCCCTTCCTTAGGCGTTGGATCCGTGTCCACTTTGCATACTCTTTCTTCCTATAGCAACTTGTAACATGGTGAGAAGGGCTTGCCTCGCTGTTCAAAGCCGAGCACTGCCGAGTCAACTAGGAGGCAATAACTGGAAGACCTAGAAGGGTTTCTCATTATTCGCCATAGGTTTTTCGGCATTGCGCCACCTTTTCTCCTACCGTTCTTAATTAATTGGTTAATCCGGTTGAACGCAGATAATGTCACTTTATTCTATTTGTGCTGTCTTGCCGCTTGTGGTGCTTCTCTTGCACTCCGGTGGACTTGGTTGGAGAGCACTATTCTAGGAATGACTTGGACTTTTTTGTATATCTCAGACTCGTAGTTGTTTGATTAGGTTGATTTAACGATCACTTATTTTAGTTTGCACGTCATCTAGGGCGTCGATTGAGCGAGCTTCTTCTGGGAAATTATTGCTCTTTTATTGTGAATAATCTAATGTTAATAACACAGCGTCGTTGGTGGGTGTAATTCGCCAACGTTTCGATATACTCCTTACGTCGTTCGGTCCTGATATTTGAGGACTTATTGCTCTGTTCAGTTATGCCATTTCCGATATGTTCAGATTGCTATCTAATCTGGTCCGTTGACCTTCCACATTTTTGTCTTTTAGTCACTCTTCCACCTCATTTCTCGGACGTACAGGTTAGCTCAGTGCGCAAGAAGCTTAAGCAAGGTTTATTACAACTACTCCGCTGTTCTGCGGCAGTTTCGGAGTACCAAGGCCGTATCACAATACTTCTGACGGACCTGGGTACTACTCAGAGTGAGGTAAGCTTTACTTAGGGAAATATGATTTCCATTTTATTTTGTGTATTCGAAACAACCTCCTGGGTTTATTTCCAAGTATTTATCAGATAACCTGCACAGCTTTATGCTCATGAATAATACTAGCACATTCGTGGCGAAGATTGAGAATTCCGTAAGTCGCTAACGTCCATCGGGTTTGTAATTTTTTGCTGTGCATTTGGTTTGATGAAAGTTACTCACCGTAATCGGAACGTTGGAAAACGAGAGCACTTTTCTTCAACGCTTTTATTAAGGTCATAGAGTTCGCAATAAAAATGACGCGACATAGTAATCTTTTAATGTTTTCCTTACGATATTCTGTCTTGATATTTGCTTCACCAAAGCCCATTAAGTTATCCAGATGGCTTGGAATTTTATCCCCTTACCTATGCGGCACCTTTCTTAAATGAAGTGACATCCCGTCATTGTCAGAAGACTATCATTACTTTTGCACCGATGTTTTCACAGTGTTATTCGTACATGGTTGTTGAATTTTATCTACAGATCTAAGATTAGTGGTGAGATACTATGCCATAGAGGTTAGTCTTTAGATGGACCATCTTTTTGATTTGGTTTTGGCTATCGTGACATGTTCCGAGTATGTTCAGTGGTTAACCGTCTCGCTGGATGCTGTTTATTAAGGGAGGTAACGGTTTGGGGAGGTTATGGGCGATCAATCCGCGATACAAAACATGTGTGGGATGTCACCATTGATTTTTATTGGATCCGCAAGTTGATGATCAGCCTTTACGATAGAAAACATTAGAGCCAGATGGCAGATGCATGCAGTGTGTTGTGTGTACCGTGGCATCGAATTTGCACCGATAAGACAACACACAAAATTGCAAACTACAGAAGAGAATACTGAACGATAGCCGATGCGCGAGGGCGAAAGGCTTCGGATATACAGAGGTAGCGTTATCATGTCCGGTAAAACGAAGACAACTAAATCGAGGCCACAGAATACAAGCCAAACTTCAAAGGAAATCGCGAAGAAAATGTTCAGAAATAGTATATTTTTTTCAAACGATCGATGCTAATATAATGATAACCTCAACTAATGGTCTATTGCGAATAGGTCGAGTGGAAATCCCAGATTGGTTCTGAATTATTCACATACGTAATGCTTCTGTCTTGTTCTTTCTTTTCATTCATCCTACTCTCAAGTAGGCAATGCTTCAGAGCGGCATCCAAAACCAAGCCATATCCGCTTGAGTAGGTTGGGAGGAGGTGTAACTAGTGTTGTTGTTGAAGCAAAGGAAAAACTTAGTTACCTTTGCATCTATGGTGCTAACTGGTCCCATCCTCTTGCGCCGCTCACGGTATGCTCTCGGATTGAAGTTGGAGATGGCTGTTAGTAATTTGAGAACGAGATTAGAAACCGAAGAAGCGTAATTTTGTTCATTTCATGTTTACTGAACCGTGAAAAACATTGACATTTTTTATTATCACCTTTGTTCTGTCAGAAAACAAAGGGGAACATGTTTGAATATCCTTAAAAAGGTCTTAAAGTCTCCAAAAATGACCGGTTTAAATTGGGCTCCTTTCCATCAATTTTATGTGACCACAAATTGGTGTGCAGTTTTTTCACTAACGGGTGCTCATGGGGTGTTTTCTCATCCTATTAATGTATTTCATCGTACATGTGCACTGTAATTCCGTTCACTGTTACTCTTCAATAGGTTTTCGAAGCACTTCATCGCCCCAGCGAACTCCCCTTGAATCGGGAAGCGTCTGCTAGTTTCGAGGAAACGTCGACTCACGGAGATGTGGACATGCGTCAAATGCGACCTGATGCTGTTTCGTCCACTGGCGATTCGCAAACCGGTAAACCATTCACAGCCGGTTCTTCCACGCAAATACCTTCGAGACAAGGGGCGCAGCTTCAGACGAATGCAGCTGTAGGCTCTGGACAGTCTGGAACTTCTTTTTCACAACAGTCAACCACAGAGGAATCGGGTGATCAAGGGAAATCATTCGCTGGCGGATTTTCGTTTACACAGGTTAGTTGGAATCCACAATCTTTTCTGCATCTTCTTCCTGGTTTCAGTTAGCGTGGTTCTATTTTTTCACTGTTCCACATTGATTTCGAGCAGCAGTTTTTCTGTTTCATTCTTGAAATCGTTATCAGTATATAGTATTGCATACGGGATTATTCAAACAATGAAATCGATAGATGGGTAGCAGAAATATTCGCAACAGTAGTTTGATACTGTTGTTGTTCTTTTTTCTTTCGCTCCTAATGCTATCATCGTTGATGTTTTTGTTGGTCATTTTGTCAGTAATTGCAATATTATGGTCCAGTAACTGCATGGCAAAAGAAGACCAGTTTTCTGGGTCCTTCTCTTGGTCTGTAATTTAATGCAGCTTTGCCTACATGCCATTTTTCTAGACTGAAGTTGCACTGAGATTCGACGATGACGACGATGATGACGATGATCTTCAAGTTGCCTCCTCTCAGCGTACCCGAACGGGGAAGTCAAAACGACGAAGCTTAGTAGCCTCTTCTGGGACAGTCATGTCACGCGTTTCCGGGACAGCAGACTCCAAAGGATCGAGCGGGTCCTCTACCGTCAAACCGGAGCTGCCCAGCATAGATCTGGTCACAGCGAAATTGGTACCTCGGCTTACCACAGCCAATGTTGCAGATCTAGTTTTACTCAGGTAATGACGTTAATAGTACATCTCGCCCGTTTGCTTAGTCATATACTTCGTTGCGGTTTGCACACTTGCATGCATGCGTTCTTCATCTGGTAATATCCATAGATATTTTTAACTAAATTTGTACGAAACAAGTTTCAATTTAGTGGGACGAATTTGGCACGGAATTGCGAAGACATAGCATCTAAAAACGCTGCTTACCCAGGTGCTTCGAATTCGCTCATGACAGTGATTTCGGTGGAGCCGATTGTATTGGATGGACTTTTTATCCAAGCACTGAGAAGCATGGTGACTAGGTTACTTCCCTGTCCGAGATGTAAGCAATAAAGCAAGATGTGGTGTTTCGTTTTGTATGTATATTTTTCTGAGTGATCTCTATTTTAACCATAATTTGTCTTTAACAGTTTTGCTTAAATTTACTGAAGCTGGTGGCAATGCATTCATGCTTTGTTTTTTGCATGCTGCACTTCGTTACGCGATTTTTTTGATGTTCTATACAAATTTTTTGTCGTTCAGTAAAAGCGTAGTCGAAATACGGGGTAATTTTCCGCCGTTTCGGTTACCACGGCTAATCTTTCTCATAATTGGTTTTCAAGGAAACAATAAACAATTGCATTTCGTTTCGATACACTGCGGACTGAAGTCGGTCCTGTGAGGGTAGTAGACGATGAATTGTCGTATCTATTATCCTGACTGCGGGAACATCGCACTGGTTATTTCGATCGATCAATTAGGATAAAATTATTTAATAACTATGAGCCGAATTAGCCAGTAAACTGATCGATCTTTGAACACCAGTATATGCAATTTGATTTTGATTGATAGAAGAATTTTTTGTCCGCTCCACTCGGGTTTTTCCGCTAGAGTCAGTGGGGACAGGACATATTGACGGCGAGTTAGAAACGATCAAGGGTTTGCTTCCGAAGTAAAACAGACGCCTTTTTTATTCCGTTAAGAAACAGGTTCCGATACAGCTATTCTGATCTTTGATGTTCTCACTAACTTTGAGTTTGTATAAACACTTTTCCAACAGCATGGTCACTCTACCCGACCAGATGCCTGCGGCCTTTCAATCCACGTACACTCCGATTGCTGCTGCGGGGACATCGGCTCAGATTCGGCATCTTGCACGGCTGTTGGCTGTGCAGTTAGTTGTTTGGGCTGGCGAATCAAATGAGGCAGATGCGGCCGAGAATTATTCTCAGCTGGAATCGGTCCTTCGAAATCATGACGAAGATGTTGCGAATTCCCGAACCCAACGTCATAAGCGCGGATCCAGATCCGAGCTCAGTGGTGGTGGGGATGTGGGCGAATCGAAGGATGAGATTCGGACCAAAAAACGCCGTCTGGTAGGTTGTTGTCGAATTTTGTCTGCTACTGAAGTGGCCGAGTAGGCTTCTTTTGTAGCCTGTGCCCTTCGATTTGGCTAGTGCTTTATCTACGTATCCATCATCGGTCGTGGTTTAGGTCGGATTAAGTATAACTTGGTTTCAAGCTGGAGTTCCTTGTAGTGCATGCTGTTCAGTTTTCCCAATCCATTTGAATGAAGACTGAACCCGACTACCATTTTTTCTGCTCATTTTCTGTATTTATGAACGTTTAAACTGGGATGATCGCGTTTATAAACAGTTCAATTCGAGACCGCGGTATCCAAGTTCTGTATCACCTAAACTTCACTTTATTATCCTTATTTTAGTTACTTATTTCTGACAAATACTGGCCAGACCGTTCTTACCATGAGTGATTCTCCTTTCGTTTTTCCACATGACCACGCATCGGTAACCCGCAGGCCTCTGCCAACAGCAAAGCAGCAGCTGGTGATGATGCTGAGGCCGAAGATGCGTTAATTCGTGCGAATGCTGCTCGGCGTCGGCAACCAATGAATATATCCACTCTAGTCGGCTACAAACAGCAACAGCAACAACAGCAACAGCAACAGCGAGAGCAACAACAAGTTGAGATTTGCTCGGTTCCCGGAACCAGCCCCTCTGTTGTAACCCCGTCGTTGCTGCCTGGATTGCCCCCAATGTTTCCCAACATCCCTCCTCCAGGCATGCCTGGTGGTAACATCCTTATGGCTCCCTTTGACCCTTCACAGCCACCTCCACCACTGTTGATAATGATGCCGAATGCCATGAATCCGGTCGTTCAAAATACGGCATTTTCACAGGCAGGAACCACCTTGAGTTCTGCTGTTACGCCGGCAGCTGCGGCCACAACCGTTATTCCACCGGTTCCCATGGCTGATATCCCGCGTACGTTTTGCACGCATTAATATGCTTGAATTTTTTAACAACCATTCTAGTATGCGCTATGTATATAGCTCCTGTGATATTGGTTTTTGTGTTGAATGGTGGCCGTTTACGGACTCATTCGGGATTTATCATGGTAGATTTGAACATCTTGAAAACCACTGAATGCACTTCTATTAATGCAGGGGTTATTTCCCACGTTTTTTTTTTTGCGAATTTGCTTGATCATGTTCAATGCCCATGTGATAAACCAAGACCAATAGAACTCATATCTACGGTTCTCCCCATTGATAATATAACAATTAGCAATGAGATGTAACCAATTGACTCCTGGTTTATAATCAGGTCACAAAGTTAAAAGACGCCCTCACTTCGTGGTTGATTCAGTGGAAGGGGCGTACTCTATAAACCTGAAGTTCCACTGAACCAACAGAGGTAATCAGACACTCGACCCCCCACCTGATTTTTGAAGTTCCCTGTGTGTTAACCATTCTTTTTACCTTGCATCAGCTCACCAGCTCGGTAGATTACTGTATTGATGAAGAAAGTCGGCAACTATGACTGATAATTGGGATAGCCTTATGAGGTCTGGATAGGTTACGCGAGGGATCGTGCCAGATGGCTGGAAGTTCATTTGTTTTTACTAGTTCTTATCCAGGAGCGTTTTCTAATTAAACTCGGAAACGCAGCGGCGTTTGGATTATTACAATTAATGTATAGTCCCTAATGTGTTCGCTGAGAAGGGGAGAACGCATCGTATTAATTATACCATGATTGACCAGATACTGAGGACTGCAAACCAGATTTGGACCAAACGCTTAGTTTTTACAAGTTACTTTGGTTGGCGATGATTTATCACGATACAGTACTGCTCTGTTGGTTGACCAGTCCCTCTCAAGAAAGAGTAATCTCGCGAAGGTAATAGATGCGATTGGTGCCTAGTGTTTGCTCTGCGTCGGAACAGTGTGTAAGCTCCTTTGATGCAGGGCCGATAGAAATTTGGCCGGCGGTGGCCGAGCGGATGAGGTCGTGGCGTTTAAATGCGAAGGTCGCCGGTTCGAATCCTCCCACCGCCGGTCAACCTCCCCGCTTGGCAGCCTTCTGTTGGCCGCGGCCCGCTTCCTGAAAAATGATGTACACTGCTATTTCATTAGTGAAGGAAGTAAAAGATAAAAGAAAAAAATTGTGAATAACTAGGTGGTCAGTCCATAATATGGCATAAGTGACAGCTTAAAATGACGACTGTCTTCAGTTGACATGCTGATCTTTTGGGATGGATTCTGCTTTTTCGCCTAATGGGAGAATGAAAACACGAAGTATCGCAGAGTGTTGCAATGTTTGGTGTATTCATGTCCAGGCTATTTTCTTCAGAGTCTGTTCACCGGTTATTCACTGTCCGCCGAATTGTTACGAGGCTGACTTATAGCGTGTCTGGCTCGATCGCGTGAAAGTCCAAGCCCAACGAATCTGTAGTCTGGTACAACTATACCTTACTTGGAGTTGATGAACCCAACCGTTGCAGTTTTCTTCCATTTTTGAGAGGACGGATTGGTGCTTGAGGATCGTCTGTTAACAGGCAGAGCTCACAGACCGCATCTTTGAGGGCTGTCGCAAACACCTGAAAGTATTGTTTCGAGGATTTCACAATTGTATGTACACATGTGTGTAAATAATCCCTTATGCCACCATCGGTTTTCCCCCGTCGCTCAGTCCCCACACCTGCTCGGCCGTTCTCCCTGGAGGCAATAACTGTCCCGATCCACTCGACTATACAAAGGCAGCTTGCACAGGATGCGTTTTCACGAATTATCGAAGGTCTCGAAGGCTCCACTGTCCGGTTTCCCACTTCCGTGAATGAAAATCAAGTTATTCCCCTGACCGGTTCAGAATCACTGCCGTCTTCATCACATCTCAGTCGCATGAAATTGCTCACACGGCTCACAATGCGTCGTTTTGGTGGTAACGAGTTCTATAAGAGTGAGTCCAACTTCTTAGTCTGTTTATTACGATATAAATTTGTGCCAATATTTGGTACTTTTTTCAAATTGAACTCCTCGATTGACTGGTTTAAAATGTAGACCGGAAGGCGGTCTTCGATGGGGTTCTCTCGTGAATCAACGTGGAACAAACAACAAAGAAACTGACACGAGCCGGGCTCCAAAAAGCCTTTGATTTAGCAGTAATAATTATATAACTAACGTCAGTACGGCGGTGCACAACTTGTCCGTTACACGGGATCTACTTAAATCCAGCCTTCCTAGATGATCTGATGGCCTTCTCTCACAGTGTGGGTTTTGCTATCCTGATAGTTTGTTGTCTTCCAGATTTGTATTTTATTCCACTCATTCTTGCTGCCTTTTCAGGTTTGGTCGGGCTGTTGGCTGGGTCGCTAACTGATTCTGCTATTGGCCACTTTCTATTGTTTATTTAGGAAGTGTGGCTCGAATGTTGATTTGTTTGATTATGGTATAGATCAGTGCCTAAATTTCACTATAGGTGTTCTTCATTACCTATTGATGTTAGATACGAAGCACACCAACAGCCAGGACTCGCCGATCAGTTCATTGATTTTGATGAGCGCAAAAAATGACAATATGACGATTTGAATCCAAAAATTACCGTTCATGTCCAGTACTGGACATTTGCAGTGTTTTGCATATTACTATTCTGGTATGGGTATTGTTAAAATGCATTTTACCATTGCTCCAAAAACCAAATACACTATTGACGCTAACAACTGGTAAGGATGTCTCGGAGACCTATGTTGGTGGTGATCGCGGTAAGGTCTCAATTGGCCAAATGTGGTAATAGTTTGAAAGGCAGTTGATAGTTCTTGCTGTCATCCATATTAAGCTCACTGGTGTCAAGACGCTCGTACTGGTGATGACAATCCCTGCCTAGTGGAGTCGGCGCGCTCTGACAGAGCTGTGGGTACAGAACTTCTCGATTAGTCATTTTTATGGAAATCCTGAGACTATCAAAGCCTCGGATCAGAAATATCCGAAATAGCAATCACTGACATCCGGCAGGCTGGGGGCACTGTGCGTCGCTCTGCCATCTTGGAGATCTGGTATTCATTTCCGACTAGCTTATTCTTTACGAAAGTTTGCTTTCAAAATTATAGTATTAGTATTAATACTAATGACACATAATAGCTCTAGAATGCCGTAAAAGCCAAGTTTGAACCTTCATCATCATCATCATCCTCATCATCATCATCATCATCATCATCATCATCATCATCATCATCACCATCATCGTCATCGTTCAGCTTTAAACAGCAAGTAAGCCCCACTGACCGCTGCCTTTCCCTAGAGTTGCACGTTTATATAAAAAGAATGAATATCCAACGAGAACAGGAAGTGGACCTACACAGGCGGGAAAAGATAAGACGCTGCTGCAGCCAACACGCGACGCGCAGGATAACCTGGACGCGCTGCCCCCCTGGATCGAGCGGGGTGGGTAGTGATAAGTAATGCTACTGCTCAGAAGTTCCCTCTCTTTTTTTCAAACCTGTTCTCTTCTGTCTCCAACCCAATCTGTTTGCCCCTTCTGCCTACCCACAGTATTCTCCATTAACGAAAACCCACCCGATAATCGCAACGGGTTTATTTTTGTCAAGTTGTGTAGTAAGTGGTTTTCAGTCTGCTAGTTTCAAGCCTCGTCAGCGCTCTGAATCTCGGTTCCTTCAATGTGCGCACTTTAATGCAGGCTGGCCAACAGGCGTGTTTGGGCTCTGACAGTGGACTCACTTTCGATGATGTTTGCTTGCGTGGAGTTGAAACACGAATTCAGGATTCGAGTTATGAGTAATTCAACTAACTGCGCCAAACGTGTCTCTTTCAATATATTTTCTTCTTCACCTTCATTATACTGAAAATCATTCTCAATGCTTTTTTCAAACGTTTTTGTTATGTATTATTCTTGTTATTTTTTTAAGTGTCTGTAAGTTCCATCCCTTGTTATTGACTTTTTCCCATTCAACATTCTCATTTGTTTTTCAGTTATACTTCATTTATCATC
>LUCM01010207.1:0-24743 GCA_008360955.1 Fasciolopsis buskii | reverse complement strand
CGACGACCGATGCAGTATGGAATTATTCGTAGGCGTCTAACTGATGGGGATTGATGGACGGATACTGCTAGGGAGTCCAGCCGCTAAACAGAAGAACGATTAGGGTTCTCAACCAAAGCCTTTGGTTCTGACAAGAACCTGACCGCAAGGCAGCGGGGCATGGTTGAGTGGAAGCCCATCTACTTGGATCAGTTATTCTTCCACTCGTTTTTCCGACTGAGCTGCTGATTGGGATCAACCCCCAACTTGGAGGACCAGGAAACTACTTCGTCAAGCTTCTACCGATTGGCTTCCTGGGCACAATTGGATCTTCGGCTTGAGATAAGCCATCCTGTATAGCTCGTTGGATCACGGAGTCACGCAAGCCGTCACATCACGTCAAGGTGTGGTCTTGTTGTGATGGAAGGTTTGAACCTTCCATCTGTTCCTGTACACAAACGAAAAATGAAAGTCAAGTGTAAGTATCCACGATGCCGTATCGTTCCTGTCTTACTTCGTGGATTTTTCCTGTTGATCACTGTAAAGTCGGTAACTGTCTCATTATTCATCATTTTTACTACTGTCTACTCACCTTAGGGATTGCCGATTGAATATGGGACCCACTGCCTTGTTCATACTTTTGAATCTTGTAACTTTCCTGGGACTTTTTTCTGCTTGTTTCCTTGTTCGAGTTCTTACAAGTAACCGGTTCTTCAAAACTTATTCGTTATCTATCAAGGTAGTTGTCATCTTGTATCTTTCGGACATCTCTCTCTGAAATCCGCGGTATCACCATCGGTCACTTGACTGCATATATGTATGCATATATATGTATATATATATATATATAATTCGCTAGCTGGAAAACAAGCAAGTTGCCAACACAAGACGATGAGAAGGACTAGTATGCAAGCCATATACAATGAGGAAACTTGAATAGGAAACGAGCACAACTTTCTCTGTCTTCACCATGCACATTTTCGGTACTTTTATCCGTTTTTGTTTTGTTTTTCATAATAGAGTTAGGTTCAGTTTTGAAAATCGTCAACCTTGCACCAACGCACCTTCCTTTCGACTGCTGCTCCGACGCAAGTCGAATCAATGGAGAAGATGACGAGAAATAGTTTAAGATCAACCATCCATACGAATCCCAGTCGGGGCTCACAGCAATGCTGTATGTTATCGAGCGCATCTCTGAGTTGCGGATAAGGGGAGGTTAGGGGATTGGGGCTGAACACCCTGGGAGCGATGTAACACGAACAACATTTATTCGGTGACATCGTTGGTTGGGTTCGTCGATAAGTAACATGTGCCGCTAGATTATTGTTATCCAAGCAACCTGATTGTTCGCCATATTAAGACAACATATAGTGCATCGTTTTGATCTACTATATTTGCAAGAAATTGGCGTGGTTGCATGCAGTTTATGGTCTACCTAAGGATTTTATAGAAATCGCATCAAATTAAACTGTGCTTTAACCGCCATTCTTACTCAGATATGCTTTGTTTACTTGAACTAAATCGAATCATTTCTGAGATCCACGTTAGTTTGTTCACCAAAGTGATATGACATTTCTAGGTTATTTTACTATGGTTGTTTTACTCATAGTCGTGTGACGGATTTTCGCAGATATTATGCATGGGTTCCAATCTCACTTTTCTCATAACGACCTTAAGGTGGGACGCTTCGTGCTGTCTGCTTGTGGGTCTTTCCATGTACAGTTCCGATTTCATTTCAGCATCATTTTATTGTCTCTTCCCTTTCCGCAGTCCTTATTGAGTATGCTATCAAGAATTTGAAACATGGTTTCGAATTATTGTCGAAACTTCTAATGCAAGAATATTGTCGTTTTCGTGGATTCCAATTAGTGGGGTTTGATCCTTTTCTTCAATCTCGTCGCGCTCAGCTCAGTCTCCTTCGAGCACGTCAGGTCAAATCTGTAGAAGCTTCTGGCGCCGCTGATGAAGAGTCTGAGATGGAGTCGGCTTCTAGGCAGGGTCAGAATGTGAAAAAATCTATTACAGACGACTCACACGAGCAGACCGAGAATATTGAATTCTCAATAGAACCACAGAAAAGTATGTCTGGAGAAGGAAATGACTCGCAGTTAAATCGAGATATCCTTGCTACTGTCAGTGACTCATCTTTGAAAAGTGAAGAACTTGATGTCGAATCAGAGGAGACCGAATCACAACTTTCTAAAACCGAAAAAAGTGATAGCGACAAGCCTGCAGCAAAAGTTGAATCAAAAGGCTCTGGCAAGCGGTACACATTAACCAAGGATGGAAAGCTTAGTATGAGTAAAACCCTCAATGTGACTCCGCCTGATGATTTGGGATGCTTATCTTTTTATGACTGCCTCTTGGTTGACGTTTTGCAACGGTTGAAGAGTCCGGATATTAGACAAAGGTGAGTTATTTTTTGCTACAATTTTGAGGCCCACTCCCCTTGCGTCGTAATTCCCCAATTCCTGCTACACTTGCTTGCGTTACGGCTGAATATATTGACATTCATGCTGCAGTAGTTGGTAGAAGTATTTTTATGTTGTTTATCCTAACAATCTGATAACGAATAGTTTTCAACAAGCCGAATTTAACTACGACGCCTCTCTTAGACAAATTTTCTGCTTTACGATACCTTCAGTGAGGTTTCATACCTAGTCGGCTTCGAAATACTTTCTGGGATGGATTAATTATTTCATCCATTGTTAAATTCCCGAAGAGATTCGGAAAATTGGAGGATAACGTGAAAGCCTTTTTTATTTCACACGTCTGAGGCAGAAGGCAGTTACAACTTATGAAAACGCAACGATCGTCGACCCATAAAAACGTGAGAGTTATTTTCACAGTGTTTCTCATCTCTTTTTAGCCATAAAGCATGTTTTGTAGCCATCGCTCATGGTGTTGTAGCTTTTGCTCATGATTTTAACTGCCACATACTATTCTGGGATCTGTTTACAATCCGTTTACCTGCTGGGATATAAAAATACAGCTTTGAACTGTCAAAAAATCTTTGAAGTTTTATTTTTAACGTGTAATTTAATAAACCCGCTTTCACGAGGGCATTCTCAACAAACTTTAGAGAATGGTGTTCATGATGGGGACACTGAGAAAAGAAAGCGCCCCTAAATACAATGTGGCATATAACTTTAGGCAATTCATATTGATGGTTTCTTATTGTGATTCCTTCAGACACATTCCTCAAACCACCTCGATCTTCCGCAAGACGATTCTTGATGATGAACTTGCATTTGTTGAGGGTCTCTGTTGGGTGGGAGAAAAGGCTATGTGGCTTAAGGTTAGCTGCATTAGCATAAGCGCATTATAAAAATGAAGACGGTCGGACTAATGAACACTCAGGATTGTTATCCACATGGTGCAGTCGGTATTTCTATGTTCATCGAGTCCTTCATAATGAACAAATTGTCAGTCAATGGGCAACTGCGATGTTCCCTATTGATAAACCCTCCCAGGTTAGCTGGAAGTAACCCACCAATAAGAAAATAGTAACAATCTACTAGCTCATCCATGAACCCGATCACTAAATCAAAGCGAACCTCGTTCTGGGCTATCCTTACGGTTGAAGTTATTTAACAGTTGTCGGAACTTGAGAGATCGAAAAGATAAGATTGTACGTCAGTGTAGGCCTTGTGTCACCTTTTCGTAAATCTCAAATTATCAGCTCCTGGATACATGAAATTTCATTTCGGAGGCCGGTACATCTAGTTTTGCCGCACAGCACATAGTTTATAGCCAATGTTGAACACAGTGTGCGGATTCCATACGGCCACTAATTCGTGGTCTATTGACCTAACCATCACCTTACTTCTTTGTTTTTTTCCTGTCGCCTTGACTGCGATACACGCTTGGAGCTTCATTGTAGTGGATGGGGCATGCCCCATAGCCGCTAGGATCCCTTAAAGAGAAAAGGAATCGGCAACCATGACGGAAAACCACGTAAGTAGCAGTAGGTCAAATTTGGTAAGGAACTGCGCGACAGCCAATGGCCATCTACCATCAACTTCACCGTCTGGCGTTTTTTCGGTGTCACACCTGATCCACATGACCACCACTAGTCAATTTTCATGAAATAATTCACCATATGATATCATCGTTCAACTCACTGTTAAGAAACCATGTAAGCACTGCACAGCTGTTTTATCCTTGTTAGGATTCATCAGCAGTGCATATCCACCGCGCCCGAACTGGGACGCGAACCCGAACAAGGACGAACGATTTTGAGTCGAACGCTTTAGCCATTACGCTACCGGGCAGACTCTGAACGGTTTGTTGAACTTCACCACATCATGTTGCACCTGTCCGTCACTGGTTTGCACGGCTACTGGCTGCTAGCGCACAGCAATCGCCCACTACTGATAGATAACTTCTCTGTAGGTAGCCTAAGTACGACAAACGCTTTGGATATGACCTACAGAGCTTGACTACTTAGTGCAGTTAGTAGTGGGAGATTGATGATTCCCAAAAAGAATGAAAGCTGTACAGTGCTTTCATGCTTTCTTAATGGTGAGTTGAACGATGATATCACATGGTGAATTATTTCATGAAAACATTCAATCTCCTGCTACTAACTCGTGCTAGTCAATTTCTGCAAATGAATACTTGCTTAGCACCAAAAACAGCGTCGTCTGCCACTGTATGTTCTCATTTTTTTAACCTGATATTTTAAGGTGCCATACTGCGTGCGGGCTAAAAGAGGGGAATGTTATGGTTAAATAACCATGGGAAACACTGTAGTATTTGTCGGCGGATGGATATTTGATCGGTGCAGTCACAATTAATAAATCACAAATCCCTGTTTGAGATCATCGGGAATACTTATCGTTGCGTTGCGTCATCGACTCCATCATCACCATCGTTCAGCGTGAAACAGCAACGCAAGCCTCACTGACCACTGCGTTTTCCTCACAATTGCTTGTTTCTACAGAAAGGGTGAATATCCACATTCGAACAGGCACACGACGTCGTCTGTGTGATCTAGATCACACAGCTTCTCACCATTTCCCAATTACATTCCTACGTCCTGGAGACCTTCTAAGGTATCTTCTATCATCTCGTCCATGACGAAGTTGAACAGGAATGGAGAGATGGGACGCCCTTGTCGAACGCCACTAGTCGTTTCGAATGAACTTGGTAGTTCACCCTATACCCTTACCTGATTTGTGGCCTCGCGTATCATATTATGCTACTCTGAACCTGTGTAACGAGCAAGTCTTCAACTGCCATATTGAATTTGGCTGTGCAGGTGCTGAAGCTGGCTGATAAGCTTACTAGGCCTCGAATCACATTCTTGTTCTGTTTCTGTACATTCCGGGTCCGTCACGCAGCCCCCCGCAAGATTACTTTCCCAGTACATGCTATAGTTATGCCAACTACGGCGGGAGCGAGTAGTCAGAGAGAAGATAACCATACAGTTAATGAAAGATTTAAAACGCGGAAAAGTCCGTGACTGCATCGGCAGCCATATCCCATAATGTTGTTGATCATCCATTGAGATTTCGTGGAACCCCAACTCTGGAGTCCAACTGGTCCCAATTGGGATGGTTCGCTGATTAAAGCTTTCATGCCATGAACAGCTTGATTCATCTACCATTTTATGCCTGTCCTGGAGAGCACGACATACCGAAATAGTCTGTATTTGAGCATGCCCAACACATGCGCCAGCGTCACATCGGTTTGCAGTTATAATGCCTAGCCGGTTGACTGCAGCGAAAGACCACTGATTTACAGTGCTTGGCTGAGGTATTGGCAGGTTTCATGTTGCTTCTCATTGAATTCCATGTTGTTTACAGTCACTTTTTCCCATTCCAACTGTTTTCTTTAGTTATTTCGGTCGATTTATAATCGAAGCTCCGTTACTCACTTCTGGAGCAATCAGTGTGTTGAAGCGTTATTGCTCGAACCCCGCTCAAGCAAACTATGGATTTCAGGTCAGTCTAAATAACTGTTGCATCGCTATTTTTTAATTCGTTTTAAGATTGGGTCATCTCCCGTCACACTTATGGATCTTATCACTTGTTTGTCTATTATTTGAGCCAGTTCTACATATTAGCCCTGATAGGTTGCCATTCAAAGTCAATGATAAAGAAACACTTTTTTGTACGACCTTATCACCAGAAAACCCTTTTGAAACCAGATCAAATGTCTCAGTGATAATATCACAGACCGGCAATCATGCTCGACCTCCGCCCTTCGGAGAACCCCGCTCTTTTCTATTCTTGGTTAGTGAGCATTACATTTGCTGTTTCACGGTGAACTTGGTTAACCAGTTGGATAGAATCTCTCTCATAACCCCTTTGATCAAAATTTTATCCGTACTTGTTTTTAAGTTGCTGTAGTATATATATATATATATATATATATATATATATATATATATAAAGTATCCGCATGATTTCCTGTGGTAGGGGCAGTTTTACTGCTAAATGATGAATCATTCCGGTATCGTCAAATCGGTCTACAGACATTGTTAAAACATTCAATAAAACGTCCTACCTACGGGCCTCCCACCGGTCTTAATTCCAGGTATGTTACCAAACAGGCATGAAAGGTCGTTCATTTTTTACAAATCTGTACTGTAGCTATTTTCAGCACAGAGGTAGCGGAGGGCGTTAGCTACTAATAATTGAGTTAGTAACGGGATTGTCCTTCCTTGTGTTTATATTATACTAATATATATATATGAAATATATACTATAATACTATTGGGTTAACTCATCCTTTTTAACTAAAACCACTACATTCTAAAAGAGAGCTATCGTTGAACACAAACTGCACGCACAACCGTTATTCTTTTTTGAGTTAAAAATGAAGAATCGCATAGTGCCCGGTTATCCTTACATTGCTCCTGTTTTGTACCTGACATTTTACACACAGAGACGCTGCACTGACCATTATCAAGTGTGGCAGGCGGTGACTACTATATAATCAGAACAAATGCCTTGTTATCTGTTCTTCCTTTTAGATTTTAAGAACCCTAATCGAATTAAGACCAGTTAGCCAGCGTGAATACCTTTTGAACATGTTACTCAGCTTCTGCGCAGTCGAGGATGCAGATGTTCGTCGTGCCGCACTGACAGCCACTCGCGAACTCGTCACTCTAGACGATCGCTGGAAACGTCACATCGAAGTGAGTTAGTTCACAACAGATTTTCTTATGAACTTAAAGTCGAGTTAGAATAGAGTTATGTTTAGATTCTTTGGCGTTACTGACTCTGCAATTTGTTCGGTGTTGCTCATGATCACCAGATTATGTAGCTCGCCTTGAAAAAAGAATGCACTTGTCAGTGGTGGTTGTCCATCCCCCCTAACACCATCACTAGTTGATCCTGATCGACAAACCCAGAGTTTATATTCTGAGAGGTACATTGCCAGTTTGTCCCAAGGAATTTAGAAACCTGGTGCTGCGGGCCCTTCACTAATATCGTCCTCCGGTTCACCGTTGTTTTTTATGAACCCAGATAAGGCTGTTGTGGAAGAAAAACGGATTGCTCTGAAGAATTTCAGATAGTAAGCTCGTCCTTTTTGTAACTTTTTGGCCTCTGAGTTTAATGTTGAAGTCACGTGCACTGTGTTGGCTACCAACTAGAAGTTCTCTATCTAAGCCTCGAGCTCATTGATCACCGATCTGTCCAAAGGATCGACCTAAGCTAAGAGCAGCAGTTATTTTTAAAACAACGGCTAACAAGCATGTTTTCAATATTGTTAGTATAATTGATTATCGCAACGTTTTCAACCAATGAAAACGTAGTTCCTTTCACGAAATATTTCGGAACAATGCTTTGCATGCTGCGCGGGACAAAATCGGGTACATACTTTTTCGGGCGAAATAGTAGCTGAATAGCAGTCTGTTTGTTCCTTGTATTTGACTCTATGGTTTCGTGATACATGTGAAAATTCACGCAAGCGTATGAAGGAGTCTTCAGGTGATCATTATATTTAAGTCATTAATTTTTGCCGTGTTGCAGTCAATGAGCAATCGCCCATGTCGATATGATGACTTTTTATTATATCCGCGAAGTTTGAGTGTAATGGGGTTCTTTCCTCATAATGCCTAGGGTCCACTTTACGGCAGCCATCATCTTGGAACTCGTAATGACTTAGGAACAAATAAAGCCTTCATAGATGAGGCGCGACATTTATCCACGCAACAGTGGGTTTGTATTTTTCAATGGAGTATGTTCGGTCCATATATTGTCGGCCTTTACAAGGCGAAATAAGTTTTTGTTTTCGAAGGATGCAACCCGTGTGCACACATTCATACAGAATATTCGACTATCGTACTGTCCGCATCTTATAGGCTTAGAAATTCTGACACTTAAAATAGTTGTCCATTTGTACTCGATTGGTGTTGGTGTCTTCATCAGGATTGTACTCACCTTTACGGTAAAACATCGCCTAATTACGGCTCGGTCTTTCATGCTCCGTTCCGCTGCGTCTCAAGAGGTCTCGTTGCCCTATTTCAGTCATTTGCCACAGATATTTTGCGCAAACTTACGCAACCGCGTCCCACGCCGGATATCTATCCGTTCACCAATCATCCGGTGGTTCCAAATAAGTGGAACGATGAGTCTTGTCAAGCATGTGCTCACTTGTTTCTCGGTCTGATGCCCCAGAGTCCTGCTCTGATGCACAAGTGAGTTTTCTAGTTCCCGAAATAGTCTTTGATTTTGTTGACCTGTTTCATTTAAAACGCTTGGATATTGACTGATTTATATTTGTCCTATTTAGACCGTAAGAATTACAGGATCTTTTAATGCCAAAGCATATGGCAACTGATCATAACCGGCTATGGGCATCCTTATTCCGTGGCACTGATGTAGCATATCTGTAATAATGGAAAAATAGTCATCTGTAACTGCTTCAGCCTGTTTGATCGGAACAGCTCCCCAAAAGCAGATATGTCCGTGCAGGACCATTTATTAATGATGTCGCAGAAGCCACGAAGTCAAACACTGTTTTTCGGTTAGCTGATTACCTCCTGTCTTGAACACGCGTTTTGATAATGATCTTTGCTAAACTCCTCTCATGAAATAAACAGACGTGTCCCCATGCAGAGACGTTTCCTCATTCGGCAACGTTCCTTCAAGTAATCCGTTTTCACCGAAAATCCTATTAGAGTTGTTCACTCCTTATGTAGTATCAACTGTGGGATGCAGTATAGATAAATGTCTCGAATAGAGATCACATTGTTTCGAATTCAGTAGCGATAACATAACCCAGATACTGAGCGGTGCTTAAGGTTCGCCGTTGCTCGACTGTAGGCATGGGCTCACTCACGGTTTCCTAACTAGGCGAATTTCGGAACACAGTAACAGCTCGACGCTCAACTGACTCTGGGACACTAAACAGCGATGATCAGTGGACTAAGAAGACGTCACCATCGGCGATAACTCAACACTCATTGATTATGCAATACCAACTTGGTAAGATGCTTTCGTTGTGCCAGTTACAAGACAGCTAGGATCAGGTTGCTTAGATTGGCAGACCAAACGGATTGTGTGATATGACGTTCATCGTGAGCAAACCTGTGTATACGTCAGTATCTTTGATTCTTAGCATCCACTGTGTGAAGGCATGACAAAGTTCTCTTGGGCGGAAATTTTGCAGTATTTCGATTTGGGCATCTCTTTTCAAACCATAAACAAAATTCATGATTGTCAGTAGCCCACTTCAGTTAAACTACGATTTACATCTGTGTTTTGATAAATTGAAGTTCAGGGAGTGATTCTTATCACAGCTGATCGGCAATGTTTATTATCGTTTAGTTATCCATCGCGACAACTTATGAAAGCTTTTTCGGCTCAACATTAGACGAGTTTTCAAAATCGCTGAAAACGCAAGCTGCAAGCTGCATAATTATTCTGTGCTACCTTGATAAGCCACTGTATAGCCAGTTCCATCGTTTGACTCCGTTTCATTGAATGGACTGACTTCCTCGCATTTATCTGTACAAAATCAGATTGGCTGAAGTCTATGTGAACGCGGGTCCCGAGGTGAAACGGTCAGTGCTGCGAATGATTGATCAGCCGGTAAGATACTCTTTGTACATCCGTTGCTTTGGTTTTACAATATGATTTCCCCTCCACAATCCATTTGGTCTTTATTCATTCTGCCTCCCACGCTAGTCCTCAGAATTGATTCGCTTAACTATCACAATAGGTTGATAATCTAGCCAGCGAATCTGGCGAATTCTGGCCGTGGTTTGTTGATTCCTTTTTGTTGAACGCATCTCACTGAGTGATTGGTAGACGCTTCCACACCCGTCATGACTCGTAAATGGATTTAAACACGTGGACGCGAAATTCATGTTATACTTTCTTGGTTGTCGCGTTAGCATTGAGTAGTCAGTCGGTTGGTCATGGTTGCTGCGGGTGTTCCGAATCAACTAGTATATTGCTCCCAAAACAAGCCGAGTTTTCTAGATTGACTATGATTCCGAAGAAGAACTTAAGTTCATTCGGTTTGATGCGTCACACCATCAAAACTCAGCTTATCGCTTAGTAACAATGGAAGTACTCTCCGTTTTTTGAACACTCTTATTAGTACTCATAATCTGCTCATTTCCATCTCAGTCGAACTGGATCTGGAACTCGATACGAACGGCTGTTAGTGTATCGTCATTGGGTATACTGGCTGCTTCTCAACGATTTGCTGAACCACGTGATATGACGCGGCCATTTCCCTCTGGTGCATCGCACTAGACTCCTACATCAGTAGTCGGCAAATGTTGTTAATACGATGTTCAGGGTTTCACTACTGTATCGTTGTCAGTTGGGTGTCTGTAATCCATGAGAAACAGAACTAAAATAGTCCGCTGCTCTTCACCACAATTACCGTTAAAATTGTTTTGCTTGTTCTCTGGGTTCCAGACACTGAAAAATTAGTACTTTCTCCTAGTACCCTTCTTGACTCCGGGACGTACTTCTAATGTGATTATCTCCTCCGACAGAATGAAATAGTTTTTTTCTATTCGTTTACTTCACTTTGACCCTACATACATTTCATGATTCTCCTTTGATTCTTTTGCTTCCCTTCTGTGCATTCAGATTCGTGAAATCGGTATCTATTCGCTGGATTTACACGAGCTGGTAGATCGATGTCCAGTGGGTGCAGAAACCCTCATCACTCGAATGATCCATCTTCTCACCGATTCCCCTTCTGCGGCGGCTGCTGTTGCGGCTGCTCATGCCAACGCCTCGACACCAAACGCAAACACATTGGGCGCTCAAAAGCCCGGGGCGACTGCGACTCCCCTAGCCGCACCGATTTCCACTTCATCTTCCTTATCTATCCCGACCCCTGTGATCATGCCCCCGGCCAGCTTAGTTGATCGAGTCTATCGTTTATACAGTGAGCGAGTGCATGATGTGCGCTGTCTGATACCCATACTAGTTGGGCTTTCTAAGAAAGAAGTGATCTCTGCATTGCCACGATTAATTCAGCTCAACGAGAAGGTGGTCAAGGAGGTACTAACACGATTGCTGAATGGTGAGCTATCCTGAATTTGTTTATTTTATTGCATGCTTTGGGTATGATTGCAACGGGAGAGGCATGCCTCATTGCCACTAGGTTCCATTGCGCCGGACGGGAGGTGGGGTGAGGGGGTGGAGCGGAATCCCCAACCACAGCTCTGAAACTTGAGAGGGTATAGAGCCACATTGAGTCTCAGCAGCTCGACTACGAGTTACCGTCTGGAACCAATTTTCTGATCTATCATGTTACTTTGTTGTATTTGAGCTGTTGGTTGCACGGCCGTCCGTAGTTTTTCCACACAGAGTGTAATAAAACAGGAGGCGTTAACGAATAGACGTCTATAGTATTTGTTTTTATCGTGGTGTTCTTACGCACCTGCTGTTTACGCACACTTACATTTGGGGAATAAGGAACTTGTATAGATAAATTATTATCACCAACGTGCTTTGATTTTGGTTGTCACCTCACCTCTTCATCTACTCAACAGGAGAGAAAGAGTCAGTGAAAGATGGACTCCAAAACAATAGGTCGAAAAATTATTTTGAATAAGAAAGATTCCGAGTGTATGAACCCCATAGACTGCTCCACTGAGCCATATTACCTGTTGTCTCCAACCATCACTAAGGGAGGGATCTCGTGGCCTCCAACCCGATAATCCATCTGGATTTACGTGGGCCAGTCCGCTGGTTAAAACTTTCATGTTTTTTCCGTTTGTTGCTGAAAGGTCATGGTGTAATGGACGGATTTTGCCAGTGTTTCGTTATGGTGACCATATAGTGCAGTTTTTTTTACCTCGTTCGTAACTCAAAAGCCTTTTGTTGGTTTAAGAGCCATGCTTCATTGGTTAGCCAGGATTTTTGACGATCATAACAGTTTGACGAGTCTGTGGCAATAAAAACAGTCCTGCTAGTCCTATCAACATGATTCAGCTTCTTAGACAAATCGAAGAAAACAACGAAGGTTTCTTTCCACTGAACCTCTTTTGATTGCTGCTACCTGTCGCGCGCTCTGCTTTACACTCCTTATCAGTTCCCTACTCCCGCCTGTCCAGCTCTCCTGTTGCAGTCTCTTGTTTTCTTCAAAATTGCTGATCTCTGGGTCTCACTTCACACTAACGTTTTCCTTGCTTTTTTTCTAAGGGAATGCCAATAAGCTGGGCCTTAGATAATTTCCCGTACACATTTATCTGTTGACGGTGGATTTTCTTCTGCAAGTCGCGGACTACGTAAAATAGAATAACTGGGGTTTTTCAGTTTATGGATTAAATATCTTGCTAAGACAGCGAGACTATTTCTTGACATGACGTCCCGGCGGGGCTCAAGCGTCTATATAAATAACTTCTAAGTCGAAGGATCATTCATCATTAACAAGTCAATAACTAGACGACAGACAAAGTTCAGTTTCGAAAACCCGGTTACTTGAGCAATAGTTAGTTCTGCGTGCCTAGCCATTCTTGTGCACAAGGGCTACAGAACAAGTTTACCGGTGGGAAAACCCACTGGATTGACGTGTGATTGGAGCATTCATGTTTTTGTAGACGATGGATGGATATACCGAGACTCGCCGCGATTACTTAGAGCCATGGATTCATCTGGTATTGTGGTCGGTGTTGCTGCCACTAACGCCCAAGTTGGGAACTTATAGAGGTATAAGCTTCGGGGAACCGTTTGCTGTTCCAGCCGATCGAAGTGATTTCATCATTCAGGCTTGTTTCGGTGACATACTGTTTCTGGACAACACTAACTTTTGTCAGAAAAAGTGATATCAGTTCACGTGGTGCTCTCTTTGCCTTCAAAATCTCGGATTTAGATCGGCTACATTGCTGATGCTCAACATTGTTGTGCATTAGTTATAGACTATCGATCATTCTGATCTATGGCTGTATACGGTCGACAGTCGTGAGTACCTCTCCGCTCAGCACCAAGTTCGGCATTGTTGTCATCCAGTCCTGCAACAGCACTTTGCAAATCGAAGGTACAAAGCACATGCCAAACCGAGCTACAGACCTCGAGAATCTGTCTAATACACATCGAGCATGGTTCGCAGATTCGTACAGGCACACAACGTCATCTGCGTAATCTAGGTCACATAGCTTCCCTCCATTTCCCAGTTCAATTCCTACATCCCGGAGACATCCTAATGCATCTTCCATCACCTCGTCCATGACGAAGGTGAACAAGAATGGACAGATGGGACACCGTTGTCGAAGGCCGCTAGTCGTTTCGATTGAACTTGGTGGTTCACCGTATACCCTCACGCGACCATGGGTATGCTGGTGCAATGCTCGCAACAGGTTCACGAACTTCGTTAGCATACCGTTCCAGTGAAGAGATCACTGAATAGTGCTGGTCGATCCACGGAGTCGGAAGCACCTTTCAAGTCCAGAAAGACTACGAACGTGGGGCGGCGGTGCGTGTGGTGCGTTACGAGTATCTGTGGGAGAGTGAATATCTGGTCGATGCAACCTCGACCTGGACGAAATCAAGCCTGTTGTTCGCGGATATTACTCTCGCGAATCGGTCTCAAACGGCACAGCATTATCGAAGCTAACACCTTAGTAACTATCGGGATTAAACTAATCCCACGATGATTGCTGCACTCACTCCGTGTGTCTTTCTTGAAGATGGGTACAGTCAGTGACTCGCCCCAAGATAACGGAATGCGCTCCTCATTCCAAATATCATGAAACAAGGGGTAAGTGATTTCACTAGAACTTCCCCACCCAGTCTGAAAATAACTGAGGTCGAGACATTTGGTGGTTAGCTGAATTACTCTACTCTACTCTACTCCACTCTACTCTACTCTACCCTACTCGAATCCTGAATTCGTGTTTCACTCACGCAGCAGACATCAATCGAAAGTCAGTCCATTGTCAGAGCCAAATACGCCTGTTGGCCAGCGTGCATGAGAGTGCGCACATTGCAGGAACCGAGGTTCAGAGGCTGACGAGGTTTGAGAAAATGTGAGCTAACAGACTGAAAACCACTTACTACACCACTTGACAATGAAGCGTTGCAACAACTGTCAGGCACGTCATCAGTGGGGACACTATAGGTAGGCAGAGGCGGAAAAGAGACTGGGTTAGAGACAGAAGAGACAGGTTGGGTTAAAGAGAGGGATCTCTGAGCATACTTATCACTATCCATCCCGCTCGATGCAATGGGTAGCGCGGTCCTGACTAGCCTGCGCGACGACCGATGCAGTATGGAATTATTTGTAGGTGTGCAACTCATGGGGAATAATGGACGGGTACTGCTAGGGAGTCCAGCAGCTAAGCACAAGAACCATTAGGGTTCTCAACCAAAGTCTTTGGTTCTGACAAAAACCTGACCGCAAGGCAGCGAGGCATAGCTGATTGGGAGACCATCTACTTAGTCCAGTTATTCGTCCACTCGTTTTTCCGACTGAGCTGCCCATTCAGATCAACCCATGATTCGGAGGACCAGGAGACTACTTTGTCAAGCCTCTCTAATCGATCCAACATTGTTTTCTGCCGGGCTGCATACTGCTGTCTCCACGAGCAATCATTGTGTCATCGTTGTAAAACGAGCGTTTTTTTTCTGATCTTGCACATGACGCTTTTGTTTATTCTAAACTGTTGAAGTTCCATCTGCGCAACTTGTCTTCCACAAGCGTCTCTCTTTCCAAACATGTTGTTGACCCAGTTTATAGCTACGTTTTTCTTTCCAGCTCCATAGTATATAACCCTCACACTGCCAAAAAATCTAGATTTTTTCCGCTATTTTGAAGTTGTTTCTAAGCGTAATTTGAGGGTAACATCCCCTTTTATGAAACGACTTTGTCGACTGACAACAACATACGATGTCGTTGACACTGCAACTGTTAAAAATCCGTCTCGTCTTACCAACAACGAAATCAAATATATCGAATTGAGTTTTTTTGATCAACTTCTTGACACTTTAGATTCAAAACGTTTACGTTATGGGATTCGCGTGCTTTGTGGCCAGAAGTAAAGGTTGCCTCCGTGTTCATTGAATATTGATTTCCTCAATGATACTTTCACTCAACCTGCTAAATTGGCTTCTTTGCCACGTGTTTCCATTAGGTGTACCGATATGGAGCTTTCCGATGAGGGAATGGTCTTTAAATTGCTTAGAACTACCAAGGCTTCGGCCACGGCTGGTCCAGGCGCTTTTTCTCTTGTATTCTCAAATATAATCCATGTTTTCCGTCTGAAGTCATAGCCCCTTTGTATTTATATTCCATCCAAATCTTCTGGAAAGCAACAACGATTGTGTTGATTCCCAGCTCACTCTATCGCGTTGCTCACACTACTGTTTTACGTCACGGTAGGAGCGTGGAGGGTAACGGAAGGCCATGTCCCATACGGTCCTCTGCACGTGGAGGAGGAACCAGAAACCATGGGACCACAAATTCTCACTAGGTCAAGTGTGGTAGCGAGCTGGGCGACAACGAGTTGCCATTTTCACACTGCGCGTGTAATATTCAGTTGGCTGTTAGAGACCGCAGTTCATCCAGTCATTTCCAATGTACTTCCAAACTTCATCAGAGCCCTCTTGATGTGTTACCATGTTTAGTGTGTTCTACTTGCGACTCATTAATTATCTCTCTTACTTTCTTATGATGCTTATTTTTCAATTTTTGTGCTTTTGTTTCCATCCTCAGTTCGATTTTATTTCAAAGGGTTTACTCTTTTGGGCACCCATTTTGTTTGTTGGCGTGGCTTACAGACTATTTTAATAGATATTTACAAAATGAGGAATCTGGAGGAAACTCACATTAATTTTTAGCCACCTACTCAGTACCGTTTGTTTGCTCTTTTCTTTCTGTTTTTGAAAATGGCTTTCCCAGTAGCTTATCTGGTTCTGTTATCACAATGTTGCTATACCCCACCCTGTATCAATTGCGGACCTAGGCGACTTATATTTGACCCTTCAGATCATCATGAACTATTCCGAATAGAGTTATCTTGCACTTAACCCATCCAGGCATTTTGAATTTTCTTCACCGTGTGGTTCTGCACCATCTAACGACCCTTGTACCCTCTGTAATTTCCTTCTTAAAATTGAGTGTGCTAAGTACGTTGGAGTCTCTTTATCCTTCGTTCTTTGTCTATGTTTACATGTGATCTGTCTGCGTCGTCTGTCCTTTCAAATTCGACCGCTCAAATAGCTCCCTCCTTTTGCTTTTTTGATGTATGTTGCTGGTCTTACTCTCTTGTAATTCTTCGCGGACTATTAAAAAGGTTTGAACCGGGTACGCCCTAGTCTTCTTTTGGTTAGCCCTGTTTCTTCTGTTCGGTTTACCAGTCTGGTCAACGATATGTGTCCTACACATTGATCCCCTAAGATCCTTCTCGTCATCTACCTGATGATCTCTCTCAAGGTCCCTCTGACCCCGGAACTAGATACCTTTTTCGCCCTATTCTCTCCTCCGCACAAGTAACGTATAAAAATACTCTTCACTGTCTCAACGTAGTCTACTATTGACGAACAAACATGTGGTCAATACGGGGCTGCGAGCCAACCGTCTCTGACTCATCTAATGAGTTCTTTAGTTTTTCTGCTGTCCCTATTATCATACCATAGACGACGGAGGTTTCTAGTTCTTATTTTATTATCACTAAAATGCAAGCCGGTGTTTGTAAAAGCCGGACAACATAATGCAGGACATTTTCCGCTTCCATATAGTCTCTCTGACACATGGTCATAAAGTTTTTTTCTTTCACCGTTATCGGTGCTGCAAAGCAACATCCAAAACTAGGGCACGTCAGCGCAGGGTACGTGTTTCTACAAGCAGAAACTGAAACTGCATTGGATCATCAAAACATTGGGATCAAAACAACGTTTGTGTACTTTGAACTGCAAATGTCAGTTTGGGAGGACCAGCTACGATTGTCACTTGTATTCCGGTAGAGATAACGGGACGATACTCTATTGCGCAGGATGTTTGGTTTATGTGAAGGAGTAGAAGACCTCCTTGAACATACATCGAGTGTCAGTCACCAGTCACCATTCGGCCAACCCACAGACAAGTGCATTGTTGACACTAACCGATGGTAGGCTCGCATATTCCCCACGGCATTGCGACGGTGTCCATGGACCAATCGTCTCGTTGACACTTACCAATGACTTATAACACGCCATCCCTTCAGCCAACCAGCCATCGTACGTTCCTACCTGATTCAGGCAATCACATATTCCGATGGGCAGCTAGTGTCAATGGCATATTTGGCATTGGTTCCCTTTTCACGCTATGGGAGCTACAAATTTCTTACAGAATTTGAATGAAGTTTCCGTCCCTGTTCGTGATTATTTACTATTGGTAATTAGACAGATCCAAGGGTTTTCGCAGCGGCATAATTCTTTCACCATTGTTTTTATAAATTCCGTTGGCTTTTTTCGTTTAAGTTTTTAAAAGCTGTCAGCTTTATAAACAAATGACAAAAAAGACGAGATTCTAATTTTTGGCTATATTCGATGCACGTAGAACTATACAAATGAGGAGTAAAAAACGATCAATTGATAACATAAAGTCAAGATTTAACGGTTCATCGGAAAATGCGAGCGACTTCATCACGAATGTTTTTTATTTCCTTATGAAAAATGATGCTAGTTGACGGAGATAACAACAGGATAATGTGTCCTACTATTTCCATTTTGAAGAAGGCGCTCGTGATGACGTCTTCCTGTTGGTGAATTTTCTCGAGTTGTTATAGGTCTCATGCCCACGATAAATGTATCCAATCAACCATAGGTTTTTATCATGCAGTGAAGATACACATTAAAAATAGGGTCGAATTTCATTCGAATATTTTATGCTTGGGCCGAAATATTAGACTAACAGCTAAAGGACTGTTTCTGTGCTATATGACCTAACTAAATCACCTTGGCACCATATTTTACAGCCGGTTTCTTGACACCCCAGAATGGCCTCAGACATGCATTTTTTGAAGGTTTGAGTCACCTCCTGACGGATTTTCACCCATTCTTGTTTTGACCTGGTAATAATTTCAGTTGTTGGTGTAAATATCTTATTTATGTAAGCGGAGAACTAGAATTCCACAAGCTTTGCCAATAGAGTTGACCATCACGTAATCTTGATCCGATGGAATAGTAACTGTGTGGAAATCTAGTCAACTATAGACAAAACGGAACGAAACCCAGAGGGAAGCTCTTGTGGTCAATCCTGTCATTAGAACACGGATCCAGAAAAGAGAACTTGGCAATTTCGTCAGACCACGCGGCCAAAAGACAACCGAGCGACAGATATAGCTATGTTTGGGTTACAAGATTGGCCTACCAGTTCATTGCCAAGAAAGTAAACAAGGTGAACCGACGTGCCTTCTGGGGAAAGGCAGCGGTCAGTGAGGCTTGCCTTGCTGTTTAACGCTGAACGATGATGATGATGATGATGTGCCTTCTCGCCTGCCATGACTATGCATGGTGGAGGTAAACCAACCGTGTTACAGACAGCTACGATTAGCGATACGATAGGAATAATTCCAACGGTTGCACTGGGACGATCGGAATAGAATGCCATTAATGCATGAGCAGCTTGCTAACCAGAGAACATTGGACGGATGAAACAGGATCGCACGCGTATTTCTAGAATTTTGCTGCATCTGAGGCAGATACACTAATAGTGATTGGTTTTGATTAAAATCCGAAAGCACCCCGGCTGACCCGAGGTCACCCAACTTATTCTTCCTTCGGTGAGCAAAACGGTATCTGACTTAGGCTCGGGAAGGCCGTTAGAAGCGCTAGAAATAGCGACTTGATCTCACGACTATGCAGCAACAGCCAAATTCTGTTTACACATAACATTTGAATGGATTCTGTAATCTTGGTGGAATGTAGCATTCAGATGGACTTTTGAGCCACAATTGACAGAATATGATGTTTCAGTGTTCGAATATGCACATCGTTAGTTCACTCGGTTCATAGATTAAAATTACAGTGAATCATTCCCGATTTTCTATCAGTGAGTTCCTGAGCCTAACACTTCTGGCTTCTCCTCAAGCCATTTCTATGGTAAATCCTCGCATCTTATCCACTAAAGTTAAAGGTTTTTCCCGTCAATGAAGTCGGAAGAATTCTAATGATCAGTTCTTGTCGTGTGAGTTTCAATCTGAGTTTACTTGTGTAATGGTTATCTCTCGTCTCCTTTACTTGTATTCGGTACAGGTTCCATATCACTCATGCTTATTCAGCTATCTATATTCGTTATTTCTAAGTTGGCGATTGTGATATATGGAGCAAATTTGCTGAGTGCTAAATTTGTTTCACGTATTGCTGATCACTGACCCAAGCTCAAACAATAAGAGTTGCAGATACCGCAGATTTTCATCTCACTTTCTGTGTTTTGCAGCAAGCGTGGCTACACAGCATGCACCTCGGATAAACACCGTGAAGAATGTACCCTGTACAGCAGCGGAACTTCGAGATGCTCGTTTGGGTCCACTTAAACCGGAAGAACTCTTGGTTGCAATACATCTACTGGAATTCGCGAAGGACCCAAACGACAGTACGTTCTTTGCTCTGTGGCTCACCGCCCAGTCACTGATGGATCTCACTTCCTGGCGATATGAAATAACTTTTATTTAGATATAAAATTAAAAATATTTTATATTTTCATTTTTCCTCGTTCGTAGAGGTTACTTGTGTTGCCACACTGAAATCCTAAAAGTTTTAATTCTTCATTGTTTTTATGTTTATCGGTTGTCGTGGTGGAACGAGTTTATCACGTAATCACGAAGGCCGATTGCACTGCTCCGTGAGTGAGGCTATCTCCGTTGGTTCCTTCTAAATAACCCAGTGATTCCTTAAGGTGCAGGTAATTTAGTGAACGGAAGAAACTCCATGATGTATATAGGAAATAACGTAGCTAGTGGTAGGTAACCGGGATATATATACATTACATAAACTGTCTGCTAAGAACGCTTTCTCTGTGAAATGTTAAAACGGTACCTCACTATTTTATAGCTGAGCCACTTTTGAACGGGGCAACTAAGCTGACCCATCGGCGTGGACTTGGGAGTTTCTGCATGCATTGAAAACAATGGAAGCTGCACACAACAAAGGAATCATGTACTGAAGCATTCTCATGCGTGAAAGTCACCACTGATTTTGTTCAAGAAAATGATCAAAACCTTCGCACTGTTTCTAGTGGTTATCCAACCAGCTAGCATAGTTTCTTAGCCTTCACTCTTCGTTTTGTGGCTTCCACGCATTATCTTACTCGAAAATACTCCATTGGGACATGATGACACAGTAGAAAACAATTTTGTGTTCGGTATTTCACAATTGGATTAATACAGTACACTATAGGTATTCGAATCGGCGCAACCGAAAAAAGCGAGCCAACGTGGGTGGTGACTATTTCAATCGGCCGCGAATTAGTGGCCGTATGGGATCCGCGCATTGTGTTCAACATTGGCTATAAACTATGTGCTGTGCGGCAAAACTAGATGTACCGGCCTCCGAAATGAAATTTCATGTATCCAGGAGCTGATAATTTGAGATTTACGAAAAGGTGACACAAGGCCTACACTGACGTACAATCTTATCTTTTCGATCTCTCAAGTTCCGACAACTGTTAAATAACTTCAACCGTAAGGATAGCCCAGAACGAGGTTCGCTTTGATTTAGTGATCGGGTTCATGGATGAGCTAGTAGATTGTTACTATTTTCTTATTGGTGGGTTACTTCCAGCTAACCTGGGAGGGTTTATCAATAGGGAACATCGCAGTTGCCCATTGACTGACAATTTGTTCATTATGAAGGACTCGATGAACATAGAAATACCGACTGCACCATGTGGATAACAATCCTGAGTGTTCATTAGTCCGACCGTCTTCATTTTTATAATGCGCTTATGCTAATGCAGCTAACCTTAAGCCACATAGCCTTTTCTCCCACCCAACAGAGACCCTCAACAAATGCAAGTTCATCATCAAGAATCGTCTTGCGGAAGATCGAGGTGGTTTGAGGAATGTGTCTGAAGGAATCACAATCAGAAACCACCGATGTCAATCGAATGAGGTTGCCTGAAACATTGTCTCATGATATTCCCTTTTTCAAATTGCTCATCTCTTGGCTGCCATTCCCTGACTTTTCTCAGAAGTGCTCTCTACTCCTAAGGTGCATCTCAAAAATAAGGCTAGAAACTTCATGGTACTTCGTATTCTTACTTTGTTTTGCTGCTTCGTAAGCAGATTACTAAGTGATCCGAGCACAATGAATGGAGACTGAAAACACTGTTTGAATGCTGCAAAGACACGATCGAAGGCTAGTTCCTGCTTTATGTCTCAATAACCAAGTAATACCCTTGACTTATAACACTGCCGTCCTGAAACTCCATGTGGCGCATCCAGCCTCTGTTTTTGCTACGTACTTTCTTTCACCGTATGTTTCTTATTGGGTTCAGAGACTTATCTTCCAGTACGCTTTCGACGATCATAGATCAATAACGAAAATACTGGTGTCTTGGTCTAAATAGTCACCTTCTATCGCCGATTCTGCTTCTTCGAACTCGCTCCAAATGCAAACCGTATGCCATTTATTCAGTTATAAAATAGGAATTCGCCTGCTCGGTCGAAATCCGTTTACGTTCGGTCGACGGAACAGATAAGATTGAGAATGTGTACCGTGAGTCATCAACATCCTCGTTCATCGTTCAGCGTTAAACAGCAAGACAAGCCTCGCTAACCGTTGCCTTTTCCTCAGATTTACACGTTTCTATAAAGAGAATAAATATCCAACGGGAACAGGGAGTGGACCTTCACAGGTTAGAAAACATAAGATGCTGCTGCAGCCCATGTATGGAACAGAGTCTAACTGTGCAAACACACTTCCTCAATCATTCTGATTCGATAGAAAATGACAACACGATCGCCACTGTCCACGGTTCACCACCATATCCTTCACTGTCTCCATCCAACTAGTTGACGGGTCTTTCGGACCCCAACCACGAAGACGTAAAACACCTACTTTACCTGATTTCGCTGTACATTTTCTCATCCCACGTTGCCACGTCATCTGTTAGTCTTCACATGGCTTCTTCCACTCCATGGAAGGAACACAAAATAGGGCATGGCATGGTAGACGAGTGTTCGACTTACGCAACACATGACCCAACCAGCGTAGTTTACTTAGTTTCATACTCTGAAATAAGGTATTCTCTGAATTGAAACCTAGTACTAGATTCCTGACCTCTACATTACTCACCCGCTCACTCCATCCAATCCTAGCTTACGACGTACATATCGGTGGTCGAACACCTCCAGCCGACGAACATCGCCCACACGCATAATCCATGTCTCGCAACCGTACAACAGAACTGAATAGAGCGCACTGCAGCACAGTACACACGATCTTTCAACTTCAGTGAAATATCAGGCCGACGCCACAATTGGTTCAGTCCAGTGTAAGCAACCCAAGCCTTGGATATACGCGTGTTTACCCCCACTGCCGAGCTACCATCGTTCGACACGCAGCTACCAGGGTACGTGAAACGGTCAACAATCATTAGTTCCTCTCCGCTCAGCACCAAGTTCGGCATTGTTGTCATCCAGTCCTGCAACAGCACTTTGCAAATCGAAGGTACAAAGCACATGTCAAACCGAGCGACCGTTCGCGGCAGTCTATCTAGTGCCCGTACTGTGATTGGTTATTAACACCAGCTGCCAACCAGGTTGATGGGAATTCCGAACTCTGAGACCTCTATAGGAACCGTTACTGGATATCTGTCTTTGGGGGGGGGTCTGTTGGTGATCACCTGCACTTAAGTGGATGTGATCATTAAAGCAAGTCTCATGGTTTTCGCTGTTGGTGCGGTTGATCGTATCAACTTGAGCTACACCTGAGTTCGGAATTGAATTATTCCAACCTGACCTCCAACCTGATTACAGACCGTGTACCACCGAAAGAAAACAATCAGAGGACGGGCAAAAGCGGTTCTCATTGAATTTGAAATTACTATTTGGTTTTGCTTTGACTGTCAGCTTTCATAGGTTGTTGAAACAATAGAGTCGGTTATTGAACGTCGAATTCGAACATATTCGGAATATCGTTTTTAATTGGTGATCACTTTAATCATCATCCCTTTGTGCACTGGCTTTCGATCATAATTATAATATTTCTACTAAATCACAGGCAACTCAACCAAGCCTTATGTTGGTCTGCAAGATATTTTGCACGCTTGCCGTGTATGCTTTGCGGAACGTCGCCTGTTCACTCAAGAACGACTATCAATGGCAATCGGTCAGTTATTGGAACAGCCCGTGTTGCCGACACTGTTCATGCGCACTGTAATGCAAGCTCTGGCGTTGCATCCTCGACTGGCGGGTTACGTGATCAATGTGCTGGTCCGATTGATACGTAAACAGGTAGGTTGTAATCTTCTTTTTGTTATTTTTTGTAATTTTATTGTTTCCACCTGTTCAGGCGTTTGTATAGATATATATTCGTATTTTGCTCAGCCGTAAATTATCACTGGATTGAATAGGCTGTTATTGGTGGTCCTCAGATTGAGTAAGCATCTGTAACCAAAAGATTAGATCGATCCGCAGATCCATGAGGCACTTTGGTCGTAGTCGGGAACGCTGTGTCCCTGCTCGTAACCACACCTGACCTAATGAGACCTTATGTGGCTCTGCGCCGCTCCACGTTTCAGGGTTCTGGTTGTCGGTTCTCCCTTCGTTTAATGGATCCTAGTGGCTATTGGGCATACCCTATCTACTACATTTATTTATGAAGCAAGTCATAAAAAAGCTCCGTCAAATTCTACTAAAAAAACTATTGAATTTACGTAACGCGTTCGTGATGATTCGAGCTGTGCAGGTGACATTTGGGTTTCTATAGACGTTAACACGGGATTGTATGAAACGAAATTTAGGCTACTTTTTGAGGATGGATTTTATACCCTGTTGTGTTATGGTTTCCACTCCAAGTTTCCTTTTGTTCACAGTTGCGATTCAGGAAGTTCTTGGGATAGCTTATTCGGTAAAGGGAAATTTTAGAATGTTGATAATCGACATTACGGGACGGAGAATATCAGTGCGCTTCTGCAGACCAACAGAGGAATAGTGAGCAGTATCACAGAACGGGGAACGTTGGTAAGAAAAGGAAACTATTTGCTGCTTACTACTGCTATACATATACATACATACATGTATATATATATATATATAATTTGATTGTAAGAGCAGAGCATTTAATTCACATAATTGGCAAGCGGCAATTACCGCGGGATCATTATTGTTGTCTTTCCGACCAAATATCATCCAC
>LUCM01010205.1:70470-82075 GCA_008360955.1 Fasciolopsis buskii | reverse complement strand
TTATTTCGACTTCTAAGTTGCTCTTATAAACGATAGGCTATCTGTCTCTTCCAAATTTCCGAATTTCACGAGGCTTACTCCGATGAAATAGAAAAATTTCCTCATCTGGAATCTGTTTCACGAAGCACGTGAAATGTACTCGCCCGTTGTTTTGAGTGAGAACAATGCGATTCGAGTGGAGATCTACCAATACTTCGATACGTTTTAAAACAACGACGGATAAAACAAATGCGGTTATCATGCCTGGAAATGAGCATTTGTTTGAAATTGCTCCCGAATGATGATGGCATCAGTCGATTGATTGGCAAACGTCTAAACTTCACCGATGATTGTTTACAGAACAACTCGACTTTCTGTATCACCAACTGGGATGATTTGCGTCTCCGTACGCCAAACCAAACCATGGTCACCAGTGAGCTTTCATCAAATAACAGAACATTTCCCGTTATGGTTAGAAGAAGCAATTGAGATTGACTTGAATTTATTACTTTGCGAAAACAACGCACCAGGTCTTCCGTTACACATCACCTTTCAGTAAGCAGGAATGGCTATTCTCGGACGAGATTATTGTCAGAATAAATGCTCCGAGGCATTGGTAACCTAAACTTATGCATTTCAAGCAATGTAAACTTATCTCCTGTATTCTCACCTGTAACAGCACGCAAGAAAAATTCTCCCTTTTCAACGCAGTTTTAATGTGGAATCCTTTTTGTAATTCCCACAGTGGATGCTTACACAAATTGACAGTAAGACAATTATCGTAACGGAGTCAAATCTGCTGTCAAGGCATCTTGAGTGCATTGTGCAAACGGATGTTTTTGGATTCCTAATTCAAGTTGAAGTGATCTGTTGGACTGCTCAAATGCCATATCAACACTTGTGACATAATCAAAATACTGTCTGTCATATGTTATGCCTAATTCTATTTTGTTGCACCCAGAGGAACAGTTCCCTGACCGAGGAGAAGCAAATTGTAAGCATCTAAATTTAATACGTTTGTCTTCATGACCTTATTGATTTAGTTTTTGCTTCTACCCGCGTTCTGGGAATCGTTGCTTGGTTCGATGTAGGTCAGGGTGCATGATGGAATAGAAGTCAAAATCGATAGCGAATTTCTCGGTGTTTTTACGCGATTCGCACCGTCTTCGATTGCGAACCGCTTGGTTCCACCAAGTCAACAGATGTATCTGAATCAATATTTTGGTAATCAATTTCGTAAACACATAAGGCGAATTACTGGTTTTGAGCCTGACGGCACTTTCCAACGCGCATTAGTCCTCGATTAGTTCACAGAATTGTTCAACCCGAAGTATTTCTACTTCTTGCGACGGCCGAAACTGTGACACTAGCTTTCCCAAAAATGAATCTAGAATGGAACACATCTTTAGTCTGGTAAAAATTTCGCAACTCACTGGATGCCTTCGTTGAATTTGGCATGCCAACCCACACAACCGTGGACAAAAGGAATCGGGTTGTGCACAAGCGAGAAAAAAAGAAAATCAAAGTAAATTGTCGAAAGTTGGAACATGTCGTT
This sequence comes from Fasciolopsis buskii, assembly GCA_008360955.1. Lineage (NCBI taxonomy): Eukaryota > Metazoa > Platyhelminthes > Trematoda > Plagiorchiida > Fasciolidae > Fasciolopsis > Fasciolopsis buskii. The sequence continues at coordinate 80,541 of LUCM01010205.1, read as the reverse complement.
GTACGCCCCAACACTTGCCTGCGATTCTTTGGTGCTATGCGTTGATATGCCCAGGGTGAATCTTAATTTCAGATTTAATGATTTCTCAAGCACGACGGTGTCGAGGCAACAATAATCGCCCATTGCAACCTTCGCTCCTGGATATAATTGATTAGAATGTAAAAGACCTTAGGCTTTCAAGGGGTTTCAAACACTCGAGAATGCATGAAACCTGGGCATTGGTACCATATGTTACTTTACCGGTTGAGTTACATTGATACGCCGATATGTTTGAACAGTTCGCTTGTTAGGAATCTTCAGTAGCACCTATGCACTGCGTCTGAACTGGAAATCGAATTAGGGAACGATCGACTGTGAGTTGGAAGCCTGAATAAGTACGGTAACCAGGTTGATTCGCAACAGTCGATTGGACATTACTGCTACTATTCACATGGTTGTATTTTATTCGATGTGTGAATATCAGGAGCATGGCAAATTTTGATGTATGACCTCTGGGGGCTGCGATGTTCTAATCTTGCGTGTTTCGACTAACCGCTAGGCATAGGCCAGCCTAGTGCAGCAGCTGAAGTGTTCGGCCGACAATCATTCGCCCCGGGGTGCACCGTTTCAGTTTTAACGAGTTGGATGGATATGCACTGCTGCTAATTCCTAATAAGGATGAATTCAATGTGCAATGCTTCCTTGACATTCCGAGGCACTTTAGATGTTTGACGACGTATGACGAATCATCTGAGAAACTCGATTAAATTTTCTGCTCATGCGAATCTCTTACATTTGGTAGATTTACTGCACCAATCTTTCCAATTTCGTAATATGGCCAGTTCAAATTCTGAGATCTTTTTATGGAAATTAAAAATAACGCTAACCCTCAATGACGCACGATGTTGCCAGGGCAATTAAAAACATATTTGATTCTCCCAATTTATTTGGTCAGTTTATTCTTTGATCTGTTAAACCGTGGCTGTTCAACATCACTGTTATCCTTGCTGATCACAACCACTTAACCACACCTAGCCAAATGGGTACACAAAAGCATCGGTAAGTATGAATACTTATTCGAGATCGGATATCGGAAACGAATAAATCCACTCGAGTTGTTTGTCAACTCATCTGTTTATTGAAAAGTCTGACCAAATAATGTGTAAATCCAAACCGAATGATGTGAGTCGTTGTTTGCAAAATAGGCAGAAAATGTTCGATTTTTATTATTCATGATACAGCAGCAATAACGCCGTGTTGCTGACAGATCTTGTCACTGGCCATGTTTAGTTTAAAATCAGTCAAGTCTCGGAGAATGGTCACATGTTGGTTGCGTGTGTGGTATTTTATGGTATTGTTTTCCGTAGTATTTTGCGTACAAAAACTTCGCATTTCAGTCAGAAACACTTGGATAAAATTGAGGAAACAGCTACACATATCACCTTGAAAAAAAGGAAGGAAAGACGAATACCATCTAGGCATGACCTGAGCACATTCCCATAGGTTCTTCAGGTAGCCGGTTGAGACAAGGTCACGGTTTGACAAGATGCGTGCAAAATGTGAAACAGTGAAATTTCTTCGGGTATTGATTGATTCAAGAAGGTAGAGAACGATGAGCAGATCTTGTGCAAACATGAGAGCAGCATTTTCGAAGTTCGTTGTGCAGGGAATGTGCGGCATCTGTAGATATTTGTGAGCAAACATTTCACACGTGGATACGTAATAATCACATAGTTCAAGGACAACGCACGTAGTAGTATGAAAGATACACGGCCAATAATTGACGATTCACAGAGAAGGATTTTCGAAGTCATTTTTAAGGAAGGCTGCAAAAGTAATAGGGGAACATTTGAGAAGGATTAGGAAAACACAATGGTATGCAAATTGGGAGATGGTGCTTTGCTACACCTTCTAGTGTCGATGTGAAATGATAATTCGCAAAGGTTCTTTTCACAGGTGGAAACGTGAGAAGTTCCCTTCAGATTCATGCCAACATTAACTTTTATAAATTTCAATGAATCGGCCCCGGAAATTGTTTCAAAGCTGATGAAAGGCGTCTCGGATGGGTTGGTTGACCGGGAGAAACCGGACATTGGAAACATTTAGATGTGTTGAGATTTAAACCAGCTCGTGCAGAAAAATCGTAAATAGAGGACAGGTTTTTGACGAAACTTGGAAAATCCTCGTTGTTCGAAACGGCTTGAGAGAGGGTAATATCATCAGCATACTTAAGCAGATACCAGGGTGAGCCAGTTGATAAGTCACTGATGTGAGCAGAGGAGAGAAACGGTGGGAAAACAGCACCCCGAAACACGCCTGAATTGTTCACCAACAGTTTTGAAGTTTTACTTCCCTTTCGTGTGAACTGACTTCGGTTGGTAAACTAATGAGACGATCGAGAATATTTTTGTGCAGACATTTTGGCTTAGAAAGACTTGCTAATTGATAATGTCCAACTGCAAGATTTTTGATTAGATTCTATACCACGTGACATATAATTGGGCAAGCCTGTTGACTTCTTCAATTTGTACTCAGAAACGGTGTCCATGTAGGGCTATTCCCGATATTCGGAAGGTTGCTGGTGCGATTCTGAATTGTAGTGTCGACTTTTGGATCCTCAGTATGTCAGGTGCTTTTCTACTCTAAATATCATCGAATTCCTTGTGCCACGTCATATCTAACTGATATATACTGCCAAATAATATATTCATCAGGCAACATCGAGGGAGTTAATATTCGTCAGATTAATTTACTCTTACCGATAACGTTGATTATATTGAGAGGATGCCGCACTGGAAATAATGCAAACACAATTGTCTTCTAAGGCTCAGTCTACATTTTTCCCTTCATGCTCAGTTTCCTTCATTATCTTCTATTCCCATCTGTGCACGAAACCGATAAGCCAGTCCAAACGTGTTACTTCAATTGCCAAATATTAACCACATTCGGGTGGTGGATGAACAGTGCGTTTTTGTCTGAACAATGCGGCATGACCTCTATCTCTTTCGCGCTCGCGCGCGATTGAATAGCCGCGAGCCATGCGAATTTGTCATTGCTTTCTAATTCCTAAGGGGACAGAGAAATATCGACAGCAACAACTTGCAGATGCGAGTGTGATAATGTCCAGAAGAAAAACTGTAAGTCCAATCACAAACCTCCGCCATATAGAGAGGAATGGAGACAAAAAAAACGATTGAGTTGAACAATGTCGATTGTGTGATTTTCTGCACCTGAGGCTTTTCAGTTCGCATAACCGCCACAATTATCACCATCTGCAACTGAGGATGTTCATAACACGATTCAGAGATTCGGATTGTTTACCAATGTCAATAAATGTCCACGTATGTGTCTTTGTGTGCTTGCATAGCAGGCTCTCGGATGGATCGTAACTGTTTGTTCTGCTATTCGGAGGCGGAATTTACAAACGTGTTCTCGATTCACATACTGTTGGCGCTATTTCCCGAAAATTGAGCCAAGCATGATGTCGAATGATAACATAAAACTGGCTGGCAGGACGTGTTCAGTGGACCTTGTCGAAGATACCTAGTATTCGTTGTCCCCGTCACTCTGGCGTCAAACCAGAATTCAGTGCACTTATAGCCATTTCGAATTGGTCGTCAATTCCGGAAGACAACTGAAATGCGAAAATCGGTAATAGTACAATGAGCTATCCATTTTTAGCTTCACTTGAAAAATCACTGTGGAAGCATATTTTACATATGTTTTATTTGTAAATGTAACTTTTGTATAATTCAATCATATCTTATTTGAAAAAGACTGCCAGTCAGTTTCAGGAAGAACTCGGACGTTCAGAGTGTGTAAGTTGATCGGCCTTGGGAGATTCCGAACAACTGGCGTTCAAATTTAACCGACACGACGTTTGCGGCTCGAAAACTGCCAGGCTACAACGCATCGAGCACACCATGCAACATGGGAGCAAAATATGGGAGCGAAATTGAGAAACACACAAGTTGGCGAACAAGGTGTGATTCGTACTCATCCCACTACATCACAAAATATTAGGTAGAACGCATCCGTGAGCCCTACCCTACGTAGTTGGAAACGGGAACAATCAAGTCACGTAATACTGCAGTCGTTTCCCATCCAGCATAGACTAACCACATCGTGAATGTGACGTAAGCTTTTCGGAACCTGTATCAGGTCAAGAGTGAACAGTTTAGGTTGGCAAAGTGCCGCCTCTTGAGCACCGCGGAAGCTGTCGCGATCCGTTTTCACAATCCTCCACTGTGCGCTCGAAAACAAATTTATGGTTACCCTTTAACTCCCCTGACCCACCCTTCGTCCCAGTGCAAACCTTAGACCACAAAACAACCAACACTGCACTTTCATTTGTTTTCGGTTTATGCAGCTAACGCCACAGATCCCCTGCGCACCCATGATTTTATCTGACCAATCCAATCCTTCCTTAAAATTTTTCCCAATATACTGTGATGTAATATCGTGGGTACGAACCGTTGAAAGCGAGCCTGTTCGCCAACTTGTGTTTCTCACGGTGCTCAGTGGACATTTTCATAAAAAAAGAATCAGTCTAAACTTTGCCCAAAACAACACATGTGAATTGGGGGAGAAGGTCGGTCGATTAGTGCGGGCTGATTACGATCCACGAGGATTTTCGTGGAAGCGTATTCGCAGACTTTGGCGTGCAGTACGAATATCAGTTAGACAGTCAGCTGGAATAGATCAATTGCGATTGACGATAAACAGGATCTCGGCAAAGTAAATAAAGAGTTTTCTTGAAAATGTCCAGAAAAAAAACGAGGGAGAACAATAGAGTAAGATAGGGCGAGTGCATTGATGGCAGGAAGATAATGACCGATCGGTTTTGCCGAACTGTCTCAGGTTGTGGATCCGAGAAGACGGCAACGCATCCGCTCGACGCAGCTGATGATATGAAAGTATTATCGTAAAGTGGTGCAAATCGTAACGGCAAATTAGACAGAGATGCGTTTAAAGGAATGAAAACAGGTTTTGTTGCCATGGCTACTTTGGGAAATACTGAAGGAGAAAGGGTGCAAGTGCCTTCCTTCCAATAAAAAATAAAAAAAACAAAAATTCAGAGATATCAAGGTAAAGATGGAAGGACCACCGTGAATTGGTGCAAATCGTAATGCCAAAATATTTGGAGATTCGGCTATGGGAACGGGAAAAGCACCGATTCGTGAGGGCGAGCTCTGCAGAAGCGGGTGACGATGTCCCCAAAAATATTTAGATATATTAAAGTGAAGACGAAACTGAGAGCAAAAGTTCCAAATATTTCGCGAAATTCCTAGGAGAGATACAATGTCAGAGTGATTGTAAATCGACTGACCGACTGTGAGATCACATGCATACTTGAGAATTTGAACAGGTGGGTTAGTATGCAAGTGTTACGGTAATTTGTACAAATATTAGACGAAAACACATCTTGATGAACAAATGAATTGGTAAATAAGACCGCGGATAAGTGATAATGATAATATTTTCATTGAGTCCAGATTTCTGAACACAATCAACACATCGGTTAAGCGAACTGATGCATTTAGAATATTGGTTATTACCCCAGCCGTGACCTGAGTTTAGTCCAGTCCGAATCAAAAACAGTTAATTTGTTTGTTTTTGTGCAAATAAAGACTTCTTACCAGTTGAGACATTTGTGTTTCTAAGATCAATTTGATTTAGACGAATCTATACACCACGACAATCCGGTTGACAGTTATCTTGTGAAAACACGACGACCGTGCGTGAATAATTTAAAGGGGCATTGTTGGAGGTCAGCAAATTTCCCGGAAGAAAAACTTCGTGTCTTCAGCCAGAGTAGAATGAAGACCGGTAAATGTTCATTACACCCACGTTCATCCTGAACTCGAAAAGAAATGGGACATCATAATATTGGAAGCTAAAAGTACAAAGAATGGTGCAGAAGAAAATAGTTTTTTCAACTAAAATAAATGGAGAGACAGTTCCGAAGCAATGAATACATCTTTATCGATTGACGAGAGTTTATGCGTTGTTGATGCAGCTGATTCGCTTTTGTTTGTCCGGATGCCGCATAATTTGAGGTCTGAAAGAGTAGGTAATTTTTGTTACTCCCAAGATGTTTGGTTTCGATAAGCGATTCGCAAAGACTTCCCATTTTTGAGACTGACTTCGCGGTGTTCCCGCAATTTCGGACAGAGACACATCATAAAATAACTTTTCGTGGTATACCATTCCAAGTGATCTGATACTTGAGGTAAGATGCACAAACCGAGAGTCAAAGCCGCCCGGCTACAAATTGGCTTGGATTTGTATTGTGATGCAGACATCAAAATACTGTCAACGAATGCGTGTGAAGACCGAGAAGAACAGTGCTTGTACCGAGCCAATCCAATAAATGGACAGTCCTTCAAAATCCATATCAGCAGGTAAATGATCAGCGCTGATGATATAGAACGGTGCTGGATTGCTTGTGGGCATGCATACATGCGGCCGGTACACGTGGAACACGACATACGCGATATCGCCGTGATGTTAATCTAGTAAGTCAACCAATGCAAATACGGGAACAAACGTTCGTGAGCGAATGTTAAGAATAGTTTTTTCACGTTCCTTTTGTAATTTGCACAAGTGAACCATCAGAAGCTGCTTAAACAAAACAGTCATTCTCATAATGGTGGTAGTGAAACTACCTCGATTCTTCATCGCATTGTATTGTATTGTATTGTATTGTATTGTATTGCATTGTATCGTATTGTATTGTTTAGGCTGTTGCGTACAATCAATAATGTCGCATTTCAGTCAAAAATGGTTAGGACAACTAGATAAATTGATCATGTTAGCATCTAGTTTCGCGGTTTAAACCTCGAATGTGAACTTGGAGTGCAAAACATGCGCTGAATATTCTAGTATTCTAACGTCATCGTTCTATCGAAGAATGTGTTGAACATCATTTAAATCCACGGGGCACGATCAACAGAATGGGTATATGTGAAATCCTTATTTGTGCAACCGAAATGAGAGATCACATCTTGGGTCACAGTGAGTAACACAAATCAACGTTTTTGTCACATTTATGTTTTGAAGCTCCGGCTATTTGATATCACGGTACTTGGCTAGGTGAGCGAAAAGAATGGCTTATTACATCCGCTGTTGTCCGGTGGCTACAAGAATGGAAATTTTATTTAGAGAACTGTTCCCTTGCACAATAAATCATACAAAATGGTTAGTCTGTTAGAATATGTAATGTGTGTATCAATCTCTTCGATTACACTATATTATGCTATTCAGATGTGTCCACGCCTTAACAGTTTAGCTAATGTGGACTCACTGGTACACGGATATTCTTGCTACGTGTCAATTTTCTTCATATCTAAGCACAGGCATTCTCAGAGCGTTTATTCACCTAGAATTCATTGCTGCAACTTGATTTTTGCAGTACCTATTCCAATTCTAACAACAGAAAGTCCATATTGTATTCTAGAGCGCCAGGCTGTTCCAATGATAATAAAGTCACGCAAAAAATAGTTGCACGCAAAGTTTCACTGCTTCATTTTCCTTGCCAGTTTCATTATTTCTTTCGGCTTTGCACTATTTTCTTTTGTTATTTTCGGGGTGCAAACAATTTTTTTCCTTACTTGCACTCAGCATAGATGATTGCTTTTCAATTCGAACATTTATTCTTCTATGACCCCTCCTTCGTGATGTGTGACCTGTTCGTGGACAGGTCACAGTTTCACTCTCACTCCCGTACTCTTTCTCCTATGTGTCACAGTGAGGGAGAGAGTTGATTTTATCGAGGAATCACTGTTTGTTCCCCTGAGAAACAGTTCCTGGTTCATACTTTTACCCGATTTATCAGTCACGAAGATAAATGTTAGATGTGATAAGTAATGATAGTAATCGTTTACCTATCAACGAGGGACGTAATGGGCAAAACGCAGAAGCTCAGTTTCTTATTTTGAAGGACAAAGAATGTAGTAGTATTTGTCATCTGAAACAAATCAATCAAGCTGTAGGTGTTCGGAGCAGATTTTTATTTGTCACAGTATGTTTCGAGCTAACTCTTTTCCGGTTCTCCTCTAACACGGCCACTCACACGTTCGACAACTTCTGACTATTCCCCGCCAAATTACCATCCGAGTATTCCAATGCTTCATAATTTCACTCTAGGTTATATAGCATATTTAAATAGCCACGCGGGCTGAGAAACGCGTTGCAATTTCTGCATAGGATTAACAAATTATATGCTTCTTTTTTGTTGAACGTACTGTTTAAGCAACCACAGATGTCGTCCAGAACCCATTAGAAAGCACGCAATAACGTGTGCGCATTGTGTTCGACGAAAACGCCATCTCGCTGTCTTCCAAATAGGCAATCAGAGGCAGATTGATCGAGTTGACCGATGCTCATCGGACTTATGCATGCAAATGCTGAAGTTATGGATAAGGGCACTGGCGATCCGTGAACTGATGTATTCGTGTTTCAGATGCCTAATTGCGGCCTAGAGATAGGATAGCAGTACCACATTCTTGCTTGTGATGAGTTTGCCGGACTGTCGTGTAGTGACAAGCACCTAAGCGCAGGATTCATGCTGCCGAGTGCCAAAAAATCCCTTGCAATAGTATGAAGTTAAAACGAGACTACACCTTGACGTGGTGTGACGGCTTGCGTGCCTCCATGATCCAACGAGCTATACAGGATGGCTTATCTCAAGCCGAAGATCCAATCATGCCTGGAAGGTCAATGGGTAAAGGCCTGACAAAGTAGTTGCCTGGTCCTCCAAGTCGGGGTTGATCTGAGTTAGCAGCTCAATCGGAAAAACGACAAGGAAGACTAATTGATCCAAGTAGATGGGCTTCCACTCATCTATATCCCGCTGCCCTGCGGTCAGGTTCTTGTCAAAACCAAAGGCTTTGGTTGAGAACCCTAATCATTCTGCTTAGCGGCTGGACTCCCTATCAGTACCCGTCCATTATTCCCCATGATTTACACGCCTACAAATAATTCCATACTGCATCGGTCGATGCGCAGGATAATCAGGACCGCGCTGCCCATTGCGTCGAGCTCAGGTGTGGTGGGTAGTGATAAGTATGCTACTGCTCAGAGTGCCCTCTCTTTTATTCAACCTGTCTCTTCTGTCTCCAACCCAATCTGTTTGCCCCTTCTGCCTACCCATAGTATCTCCATTGATAACACGCCCGATACTCGCAACGGTTTATTGTCAAGTAGCGTAGTAGGCGGTTTTCAGTCTGTTAGCTCACAGATTCTCAAGCCTCGTCAGCCTCTGCATCTGGGTTCCTTCAATGTTCGCATTTCAATGCAGGCTTGCCAACAGTGGACAGTGGACTCACTTTCGATCGATGTCTGCTGCGTGAGTGAAACACGAATTCAGGATTTGAGTAGAGTAATTCAAGTGACTGTGCCAAACGTCTCGTCAAAATATTTTCTTCGCACTCCAGGAGACGAGGCAGCTTAAGCTGTGGGTCAACGTGGTGTAGGAATAGTCTTGAGTGGGAAGGCTGAAGCAGCCCTTTTAGATTGGATCCCAGTCAACAGTCGCTTGTGTGCCATGAGACTACAGGGACCAGTTGGCGTCCGAAAGGATAGTAGTGTTAAGCGCGGTTCATTTGTCATCTTGATATGGGCTGCAACAGACTGCAGCACTGATATGGGGAAAGACGAATTTTGCGATAACCTCGTCACTCTTGTTTGGAAGAGCAAACGCTCTGACATTGTAGTGGTAGCGGGTGACTGTAAAGCACAAGTTGGAAAACTTAGTGCATCGGAGTGATGTTTAGGTGGGCGATGCGCCTTGCATGCACAGCGAACAGACAACGGGGAAAGACTTCTCCAATTCTGTGCAGATAATCATTCATTCCTATCTATTGCTAATTTCCGATACAGTTCGCGTCTCACTGCGACATGGCGCTCTAGCTCTACAGGTACTTTGAGTCAGATTGACCATATTGCTCTAAGCTACCGTTGGCGCGGTTCTGTCTAGAACTGTAGATCATACTGGACCACGTACGTCGAATCGGACCATGCATTAGTTTTGATGCGATTTTTGCTGCAGCTCAACGGCCATCGACGCAGGCTACAAACCAGATTGGCTGT
>LUCM01010205.1:47654-68355 GCA_008360955.1 Fasciolopsis buskii | reverse complement strand
CAGATGACGTGGTAACACGGGATGAGAAAATGTACAGCGAAGTTAGGTAAAGTAGGTGTCTCACGTCTTCGTCTTCGTGGTTGGGGTCCGAAAGACTTGTCGACTTGCTAGCTGGAGACACTGAACGATATGGCAGTGAACCGTGAACAGTGGCGATCGTGCTGTCATTTTCTATCGAATCAGAATGATTGAAAACACGTGCGTTTGTACAGTTAGACTGTGTTTCGTGTGTTGGCTGCAGCAGCATCTTATCTTTTCCCGTTTGTGTAGATCCACACCCTGTTCCTCTTGGATATCCACTATTTTCATTAAAACGTGTAACTCTGGGGAAAAGACAGTGGTCATTGTGACTTGCCTTGCTGTTTAACTCTGAACGATATCGATGAGGTTAAAATCGTGTTCCGTTGTAATTTTTTCCATTCGCTTTAAATCCCGTAAACCATACTAAACAGTAAAATGAAATGATTAGAAAATGAAACGGTGTTCGGATATTAAGATTGGAATATACTTGTATCTACGTCGACATCTGTGAAATACATCCGATTTTGCAATTTGCTTTTGACCCTAGCTGAGGTTAATCAAGAGAACTTAGATTTACAAAACCTAATCCATGATATACATTTAATGAAAGTGGACACCTATGTATGCTTTATATAGGCGAAATCATAGGCTACTTTGACAGTCGAATTACGAGTTTTCTAATCAGATGCATCATTTCGAGCTCATTGAACTTGGCGGGTACCCCTCGGTTGAATGTCCAGACAGATTTTGAATTTGACTAGTGACTTTTTATTGTGGCCAATACCGTAGAATTTGGTTCGGTTACAAAATATTTATTTGTCTTTACTGGGATCGATACAACTGTGCATAACATATTCATCAATCTTTTATCTTTTACTTCCATTTTATTAATGAAATGTCAGTGTACATCATTTTTCACGAAGGGTGTCGTAGCCAGCAGAGGGCAGCCAAGTGGGGACGTTGATCAGCGGTGGAAGGATTTGACCTGGTGACCAAGCCCCATGACCTAATTCGCTTGGCTGTCGCCGATCAATGGGGATCGCGGATCAATCGCAGGCTGTAGAATGATGAGATGAACTTTTAATCAGGGATTTCAAACACACAAGGACCACTTTTGAACAATGCAATGGTAGTGGTTGGATCGTCGCTTGCATATTACGGTGGACTGGTCTTCGCATATTTTGCTTATTAACAATGAATCGCAAAAAGTGTTTACAGTCGATCTAGTCAGGCTCCAAACCGCGGCTTTGCTTATTCTGTAGTAACAAGCAGTTTGCTTGTGAAATGCAAACCTTGGGTTGACAGAGGAATCTTGTTTTTCGTGGCAGTCAACGCAAATCACTAGTTTATTTCAACACTCAACTTGTCGTTAAGAAAGCATCCTAGTATTGTGCAATTTTTGCATTGTCCCAAGGAACCAAGCTCCGTAGGTTTTGTCCAAAGCCTTCGTCAAATTTAGGGCACCTGCAGAGAAGTCATCTATCAATAGGGATCGACTGCTCGCGCTAGCGGCCCGTAGCCGCACTAATCAGTGACGTGTAATATAATCATGTGGTGAAGTTCAACAAACCGTTCAGAGCTTACCCGGTAGCGTAATGGCTAAGGCGTTCGGCTCAAAATTGTTAGTCCCGGGTTAGTTTTCCAGTTCAGGTGCGGTAGATAAAAAACGGCTGATGGTTCCTATCAGGCTGGCTGTACGGTGCCTCTATGGTTTCGTTATGGCGAGCTGAGTGTTCACATTATTTGGAAATGGAAAATGATTTAGCTCGGTGACTTATTTTTTACAGTTCATCGTTTGACACATTGTATATTTCGGGCGATTGACTGAAAAGCCTCTTCGTTTCAATTCGTGTTCCGTTTGAAAATGTGTAACCATGACCAAGTTGCATTGAAATTGCCATGAGATCTCCCCTTTCTATTGTCTTCTAGTTCTAACATGCGAATAGATCAACTGCAATTTGCGATTTTGCTAGATGCTGGGCGTTGATTATTTACTTGATAGACACAATCTATCGTGAAATATCAGTTGAATTTATCTCGAATCGCCGAGCTAGGGACTGCACGCAACTAATCGTTCACGGGGAAAACAAAAGACAAATTGAAACGATCGTCATTAATATTTCAACAAACACTGATTAAATAAAACGAAACTGAGCAGACTTCTCGTGATACGCATGGATGTTGATAAACACTACGTTCTACTCGATTCATACGGACAAACAGGTCAGATGCTGGAAAGTATACCTGTCACTAAGACAAAAAATCGTAGAAAAATTTGGGTTCCATAGATTGACTTTTGTAAGGAACAACTCGGCGAACAAGGGACCTTATCCTTTCATTAGAATCAAATACAAACATGTTTTCACTCACGGGCGAATTATATTGTTGCAACCTCGAAGGTGTTCTATCGGCCGTGCTCATTTATTTGTTCCTTAGACCACTTTTCTGGGGCATAAGACTTCGGAACTTGGTGACCCTCGACGATGAGGAATATCGTCAGACCTGCCATTTAGTGGTACACAATTTGATCAAACAATTCGGACTATTCAGTAGAATTTTGTCTTTCGGACTGGTGGAGAAGCGAATCCTGCAAACGGCCGGCGGTGGTCAAGTCGATAAGGTCGTGACGTTTGGACGTGAAGGTCACAGGTTCGAATCCTCCCACCGTCGGTCTACTTCCCCACCGTGCAGCCTCTGCTGGCCGCGACTGCCTTCCTGAAAGGTGTACTTTATTTCAGTAATAAAGGACGTAAACGATAAAAGATAAAAAGGCGGCCATTGTTACCAACCTCAGTTGCGATCGGGTAAAGCGACAATTGCGAAGATATTTTGTTCCCCGAGTTTTGTAGTACCCATGACTCCGTCGACATGGGCCATTTAAAATTACGGAACATCGACACTCGGTTCCGTTCCCTTCTTGCCAGGGAAAGAAAAATAAACTGCAACAAAACTGTGCATCCTTTTTTCTGCCCTGTTCCTACACGGCTCCCATCTGCCAGAAGAATTTAAAAGTACTTAATAACGTAAGGAGTTTATCGAAAAACCGATGCGCCCTATATTGATTTTTATTATGGATGATGTAATGTCAACCCCGGTAATTGTTTCAGAGTTGATGAACGACGGTCCGGATGAGTGGGATAACCGGGAGAGAGCGAGAGCGAGAAGGAGCAGACATTGGAAACATTTAGATGTGTCGAGCAATGAATCTGATTGGACTGAAAAATCATAAACAGAAAACAAGTTGTTGGGGAATCTTTGAAAATCATCGTTTCTCGAAATGGTTTGAGAGAGGACACGATCGTGATAAGTCACTGACTTTAGTAGTAGAAAGGCTGAAAGAACATCACCCCGACGCACGTCTGATTTGTTAATCAACGCTTTGAAGTTCTGCAGTCCATTCGTGTGCATCGAATGTTTCTAATCTGTGAAGTAAACGACACCGTGGGACCGAATCGAAGTCCGACGAATAGTCTAGGAGAGAGCAACTGGGAGATTTCAGCAATACATTTAAGGATTTACAAACTTGATGAATGAGGGAAGCAGCAGCGTCCAAAATGGGCCTGGTAGATTCATGAACAACCAGAAGGCGGTCCTCAGGAGGATTCATCGAAGAACGCAAATGTCATTTCCAGTCTTCTGGTTCTTGTTCGAGACTCTGTCCAGAAAACAAATAAAATTTATTCCACTTTTTACTCTTCCATTATTCCATGCATCAAAGATTTCACAAAATTGATGCGTGTTTCCCTGTACGAAATTTAACCTTATTTCCTTGTCTTTTATTTCATTTATTGATTAGTTAACTGTGTACATCATTTCCCGGATCGGAGTCGCATCTAACAGAGGGGAAGTTGACCGGCGGTGGTAAGTTCGGAAACCGCAATCACTCATATTCAAACGCCACGACCTAATCCGATAGATCACCGCCAGCCACGTACAGGTATGTTCAGGCTCATTATCGAAAACTGTGAGATGGTATTTTTCATCATGAACTGGCTCAATAACTCGCAACCATTGATTATACACAAAATGAGGTCAGTTGCTTTCGTGTCATCCATTTGGATCAGCTCTCCGAAAACGTCCAAAGTATTCGGCATCTAATCGATATCCAATTACATGGATTTTTCGTCGTTACAATCGTTAGCAGCCGAATTGATCATTTTATTGGAAACCAGATTTTGCAAAGGTGTCCACAATCTGCATCCAAAGTATGACACATTTCAAAGACAATTTGTTGTTATTCATGCTGCATTACTAAGATAACGGAAGGCAGTTCAAAAACCATCGAAACAGAAATACACATATATATATAAATATATATATATAAATATATATGCAAATATCTATATACAAACCGGTCGTGTGTTCTCGGGCAAGTGTTGTTTACTCAGCCAGATACAACTTACTACTTCAAAATATACATATGTATGTCCTAGGGCATTCTGCCTTCGTTCCTAAGTTTGGCTCAGCCCAACTGACAAAGAATTTATTCACCACGTGATATCATCGCTCAACTCACCATAAAGAAACCATGGAAGCACTGTACAGCTGCTTCATCCTTGTTAGGAATCGTCCATGAGAACAGATAATATTCGCTTATTAATGCATAATAAGTAACCAAGCTTCGTCGATCAATTGCAAAGCTTTCGTACTTAAGCTACCTGCGGAGAAGTCATCTATCAGTAAGGGTCGACCGCTTTGAGCTAGCAGACAGTACCCGTGCAAATCAGTGACGGATAGGTGCAACATCATGTGGTGAAGTTCAACAAACCGTTCAGAACCTGCCCGGTAGCGTAATGGCTAAGGCGTTCGACTCAGAATCGTTCGTCCTTGTTCGGGTTCGCGTCCCAGTTCGGGCGCGGTTTATATGCACAGCTGATGATTCCTAACAAGCTAGATGAAACAACCGTACAGTGCTTCCATGATTTCTTTATGGTGAGTTGAGCGATGATATCACATGGTGAATTATTTCATGAAAACATTCAATCTCCTACTACTAAAATGTGACAAAGGATTATCAACGAATCACAGTTGTGGTTCTTCTGTGGACTCTTCGACTATGAGCTTCCATGCACACCCCTGACGCCACGAATTTGATAAATATATATCTATATAGTAGTTATATGATTACATAAGCGTTTGTGCTTCGGCTGCTCCAAGAAGTACCCACAAAAGCAGCTAAACCAGATAGGAAGGCCCGTTGCTTTTTTGGAAAATCCGGCTTAATTTATTGGTTTTTTTTAGGCTTCACGTTGGCTACTCCTGCCATAGCATTCATTTGCATGGATGTGGACCCGAGTTATCAAAATTTTCAGTTACACGGGAAGAACATGTCAAAAGAATAATCTAAAGAAATCCTTCGTCAGATGAAGGCGATAGCGTCATAGCACGTGCGCAAACGGATCCGTAACTCATTGACTGAGTGGCCGTATGACCTGGGAAAAAAAACCGGCAAACACAATCCGCGCCCCATCTCAAATAGGACTCGAGGGATTAGGACAATATCATAGTTCTTCAACCTCAATTCCGAATCGGCATATGGAGTACAGAATAAGTTCAGAAAACTGGCATGATAACGCTAACACAGCTTGCATCATGTGGGAGTGCCTAGTTCACCGAATGTCTCACGTGACTATTTTTACAACCGCACTCAGTCTACTTTCTTCAGTAGAAATAAGTGCTCTCTTCGTCCAGTTTCTTGAAGCTTTTTTCAAAGGGCTTATTTTAAATATTTGCGTTGTGACTGCCCCCAATTCATTCGGTTTTATTGGTTCTAAAAATGCCGATGACTTGGTTTTTAAGCAGTCTTTACAATGTTTACGTACGTCTTTGTTATTTGGATGTACTGAGCGATCGGCCTATCTCTCGAACCCTTGCACTGATTGTGCGATTCTCCGTATTAATTTATCTTCCTCCAGCCGTCAACTGTAGCAACCTCCGATGAATAAATTCGACAGAATTATTCCAAGTGGTAATGAGGTGATTTGATCCACAGTCTGTAATGGACATGCAGACCTGTCTTCTTGTCATTTCGTCTGAGAAAACTCCGAGTAACTTATCCACTTGTTTTTTGATTCGTTGTTACACTACTTTCCAGTGTTCCTTCCTGGCTTGGAAGAGACGAATTTTACTCTTATCGTCAAAGTACAGGAAGTATTTGTACACACAGTTGCTTGTTGATTTCCTCGTGCAAAAGCATTTTGAAGCCTATGGTAAATTTTTAGGCAAGTCGTGCCATTCAACAATAACCACTGTACTCATTCCGCACTTTCCATGGCTTTGATGGTATTTTTCAACTCGTACGACCATTTGACTTTTCGCTCCAAGTATGTCAGCTTCTAGGAACAGTTTTATTCCGTGCCTTGTATGTGCCGAGTGAACATTCATCCACATTTGGAGGCATGAAAGGATTAATTGTCTTGATTTGATTTGAATCAGTTCACTGGCATACAAACTAGCCAACCGAATATTAAAATCCCAAAGCCCTAATCAGCTAGCCATGGATTAGAAAAATCGATACCTAATAAGCCATATACGAGCATACTACTTTACACTTTGGTAATCTGTCTCGTGGAAGGTCAACCGCACCATCGGTCAAATGCACCATCCGTGGGCTACGCGTTAGCGGCGACGCTGAAAAATCGTCTGTCGATATGGCGTTTTAACCATAGGGTATCACAAAGCTTGGACTTCAAAATAGGCGAATGCCGTCACGGTTTAGCTGAACGGATCAGTTAGGTTTTTGACAAGAGTGAGAACAGGAGAACGGACTTTACCAGTTAATGGCCACACAAAATCACTTCTATTCACAGGAGTTGCAGTTCACACTGAATTTAGCCACTTTAGAGTGATTGGCAAATACTCAGGAACTTGATTGCAATATCTCATCGAACAACTCACATTGTAATTTGAAAAGCAATGAATTCGTTCGACAGAAATCTACTGAGGTTGGAATGGAAATCAGTCAACAGTCTGTTAAATTAATCGTTCTAATTGCCGACTGTCGTGTCATTCAAAAGATCGGACTGGATGAACTATTCCGGTTAGATAACATTAGTTTCAAGAGAAATTGGTAATTTCTCCTCTAATCGGTATAGTTTATGAGCAACAAAATAATTTCACCTCGGGCACGCACAATGGGTTTGGTCAATCAGTCCTGCTCATCCGTGCAAGTCCGGTGCTGCCTTGGTCAGTCACCCCTATCCTAATGTGAACTGGCGCGTTAGGAACGCATTTGAACCGCGAATAATGTGCACGTATGATGAGCGCACTCGTAAATCATGCATGTACACTCACTTTGAGTCAAATAAAAAATCCAATAGCTTAATACTCGGTAGATTGCTATAATTGATACGAACAGCTTAATGTGACTCGAATACCGCATCAGTACAGTTCTGTGTCCCGGAAATTAATCCCAATATCGTGCTGCTCACTTTTGGTAGGGATATTTTATGCATCCGAAAAAAGCAACAGCGGTTTTGATGATAGTACCAATACATCGAATGTTCGGTTACCAGAGCAACCGTTTCTTGGTAAATGGATATGGTTAATTAGTCATTTTACCGAGAACTATACATGTGACTTTTTCTTTTCGATTCCTTATTGATTGTTGCCTGATTATGTAGCAGATAAGAAACAGTCGAGAAGTATGGTACGGATATCCGAGTTCATCGTATTTTTTCTTCCGACAGTTAGGCTCTAATTGCAAAATTCATGAGAGAAGTAAATGCAAAATATATTAACAGACAAACAGAGAAGGAAAGTTGATTTAACAAGAGAACTCTCAGTAGATGAGCTGACGGTAACAATTGTGAAATAGCATGTAAAAACGACGATTAGCATTCATACATCCAAAGACAGTTTCGTGCAACAGATTCTAAACTAATCGATCAAAGATCTGCACAAATTTAATGCGTCTTTGACGATTACATTTCAACCTATCCAAAAGTTCATCAGGATTCTGGGAAATACAACAGATCATTAAGTTGACTGATGATGCAATCTTTTTTAAACAAGTATGCAAATGCTGTTACGGGTAACCAACACCCCGAACGACCTGACGACATGCAATGGGATTTCGAAGAGATTGTAACAATTAGAATATCGGCATAGATTCGGTCCCGGGAAAGAGTACCACTGTTGATGCTTGAATGCCGTGTTTTATCACTCTCATTAATAATGTGACAACAAAAGTCACTTTTTAGGAAGAGAGTCGAGATTAACAGAGGGCCGCCCTGAGGGCACAGTGACCACCTGTGGGAGGGGCTCCGATTCGGGACTTTCACATCCAGTTTCTGCGATGTCATCTGCTCGACCGCTCACCGTGCCTTCCCGCAAGTCGTGCAGTTTGTTCAATGATCGCAGTCCCTATCACTCACGGTCACATCAAAAGAAACATGATTTCACTTCACCCCATCGAGACATCAGATCTTGTGTTCATTTCGAGTACGTGAATAGGTAAAACACAATTAGACGCACAAAAGCACTCGACAGGCGCACTGAAGCAGATTCATATCATGCAAGAAATGACCGTCGTGCAGGCCATTCATATTTGTCTAAATGCAGCTCAGGAATCTTAAGTAAGGAACATTTCGAGTGTTCCTTTTCTTCCCGGTTGAGAACAAAAGCAAAATATTTTGCGGTTTCAGTCCAAGTGGTAACAGGAAAACCAAACTCCTCAGCTACCACCAAATGACAAAAAGCTTTTCTCAAATCAAAATCAAATGGCTCGATCAGACTCTTGACAGAGAGAGTCTCTTTCAACTCCTCCACAGTCATGTCTCGGACCAAACAAAAAAACGTGATGTTTGCCTTACAGAATTTTCATTCCAATCGCTCTCTCTAAAACTGGTTGTAATGTGAGATGAAATACTGATCACTGACAAGGCGAATTGGAGTGTGAATTGGCTAGAGGTTAGTGGAACGATAGGAAAGGGAGCCGCGCCACACAAACGCTTTGGGACTTGTTCCTATATCAGTGAAAAGATGATGGGAACAAACCTACCATTTACGTGGTAGACTTGACTGGATTGAACGATTCCGTTGGTCTGTATAACAAAGAGCTAAATGGGATTTCCCATTTTTTAATGGCCAAGGATGCGAGTACAGCGAGACCGAATTATCGAGGTGCAGATTCGCTACCTTAATCCAGTGTCTTATCGGGTTAGCAAATGTTTTATTCTTTCCCAAATGAACATTGATATTTCACTAGACTCGCATTAGAACCGTTAAGAGCACGAATGGATAAAGAGACTTGGTTAAAAAATCAAGCAGTGATTGGCCGAGGCTTCTTCGTCGCTCAGACAAGTTCGACCTTTACAAAGAGGGCACTGGGTCGGAAAGTATGAATTTCGTTGTCTGCAGTGGGTTTCCTTCGTTCCTAATAATTCAAATCAAATTCCGGTGAGAATCCAATCGAGGAGAGTGTGCAGGCATGCGAGTATCCATGGTACACATACCTGCTGAGCGGGTAATAAACGTGACATCGGCCACGTGCTACCTGGGGAAAATTTTGTTCATCCATCCGTATGCAAACCAAATGGATGACAGGAAATTTGCTGCCAAAGGAAAACAAAAGTTTCAAGGTCACTGCCCTTATCCGAATCATCATCATCGATGGCGAATGCATGATCGATTGCCCTTCCTGACTTTGTTGTTGCCGATCAAATAAAACTGTAAATACTACAACAGACGAGTCCGCGACTTATCCTTGATGCAAATGCCCTTTACAGTCCTTGTTGTTTTTAAATGTTACCGAGGTACTAAAGTGACTATTCGAAGTATTCTCAAGATTTTGCATGCTACCTGTCCGAAGTCGTGTTACTTGCCTCTTTTCCGTCCTGGTTTTGAATCTGCCGTCACACTGCATGGCTCGCAATCAGGTCCTGCTTCGGTGGCCCCCAAGTCCATGCATACTATGTTGATTCATACTTCAACTTCTGTATTCGTTCGTCAAGTGAACTGAAAATCGATAGAAGCATGTTCTGGGCTAATTGACGAGCTTGTTCAAAATCGAACGCTTGAAGTTTTATTTGAAGCAATAAAACTGGACAAAAGAAAACCAAAACTTGTCCAAATTCGCGAGTTAATCACTAGGCTGTCTCCAATCGTCTCATGCACCCTAATTATTCGGCCAATTTGCCGGTGATCTCCCTGTTGAATTGATTGTTATTATTTTCAAGTAGAAAGCGGCTATATCTGTTGACAGTTTGCGTTTTGGTTATTCATTCCATAAGCGATCATATTGGAACGAGAAATTTCCGAGTGAATTTATAAACCTCCCGTTTGGGATGTGAGAATCGAACGGCATAAATACCTTTTCGCCCGCTAGCGGAGCATCTCATTTGATATTTGGCCTCAGTTCTCTTTGGTAAGACATCGGAATTTCTTCAGTTTCATCTGACTCATAAGTGATATGTGAAAATGTCCCAATCATCCCCAGAATGAGGCATGCGAAAAGAGAGCTAAATCGCCGAGTAATTAGTTTCCGAAATGGTCTCCCTGATTTTAAAGATCACATGGCTTTTTCGCACTTCAATAGCGGAACCAGGAATGGAGTAACCGACCCCTTCATGTCCGGAGGTGGTCAAGCGGTTAAGACCACTTCGTTTGGACGTGAAGCTTGCGGGTTCGAATCCTCCCAAAGCCGGCCAACCTCCTCGTTTGGCAGCCCTCTGTTGTCTATGGCCTTCTTCCTAAAAATGATGTAAATTGTCATTTCATCAATAAAAGAGGTAAAAATGAAAAAAAACGTAGTCAGTGCACATGAAATCATTGGATGACGCAAACGTCTCACACGGTTGCTTACTATTCACCAATTGATTCAAGGCGCCAGTGGATGATTTGGCCTAATCTTATGACGTTTTCCCCGCACAGTTCCTCCTCGTCCTTAAGATAACTTAATGCAAAACCGAATATCTATCAATGAAAGTTCGGAAAAGACAGTTTTATTGCATCACAACTTACTTGTCTTTACGTTGGATTTAACAGTTCGGCCATCGGTTTCTGGGATATCGTGAGGGAAAGTGAAACCAAAAACTTACGATTTTCTATCCATGGGTTCATATTCAATCGATCATATAGGAGTTGTTTAGTGTACATGCATATACTGTTGTTCTGCCAACATTTTTCGTTTGCTGTTAGAATCCATTAGTCGGAGCAAAGTAACGCAGTGTATCTAATAAGCTCACCGTCAGTGATTCTTGTTCCGCATATCACGTGACACCAAATATAAAAACTCACAGATGTCATTTGCACAGATAAGGTATATATATATGTATATACTTGCTGTATATAGGCTTCAAAATCATCAGGTTTCTGACCTAACCACCTGTCAAGGGAACGTCACAAAAGGTGGAAAAACAAGGGTGAAAAATATGGTGAATCATAGCAAACCAAATGATTTTTTCCTGTTTTCGATGTACCTATTTTGTGATTATTGGTTGTTTTTGGATTAGATTAAACGAGAATGAGTTTTCCAGACAGGCCACTCAGCATTCGTGCCACTGACTTCGATTCTCATACATATATCCGAGCCTCTCGAATCAACAAAAACGCTCATCTCCCGGACCTCATTCAGGAAGGCGGGTAGCACCAACCGAGTACAAAACCTTTATGCCAATTCATAGGCTGAGTCCCACGTAGATTCTCCCATCGTTGCCCACCACGTGTAGCAAGAGCGCATAAACGCAGATCATGGATGGGCATACGCAGTACGTGTCCAAGACACCGAAAACGATGTAGAATGAATACCTCAGTCAAACGACGACTGTCTACACACAATACACGACCTCATTATTGTTCACGTACCAGACATGAGTAACTCTTTCGAGACACCTGTGGTCGCAAACAGAAATTCTCCGGGCTTCTTCAACGTGAGAATACTAACACTATACATCGTAAAGAATAGTGCAAACTATGGTATTACATATCCTAATCTTCAAGGAAACACGCATTTCATGGCAGCCCCATAAGTGTCTCAGGTTCGCAAAAAAGGCTCTTGCCTTCGCGATTAGCGATATGACCTCCAGCCCAACACCTCCGTTTGGTGTGATCAGGCTTCCGAGGCATTTGAAGTTAACGAATAGTTCTAACCGATCACCACAATGGATGAGTCTTGGTAGAGGTTCTTGGCAGTCTTGAAAAAGTGCCTTGCAATTTGAAGGGGCAATGGAAACGCCGTACCTAGAGACCTCAGTCGCCGAGTTACAAAGCGCGTGGTCCAGTATGGCAAAATTATCAGGGAAATCCGTCATAAAGTGCTCATTTTCGATGGGTTTCTGTATCTGCATTTAGAGATGGAGGAATGGAACTGGTCAGAGAACTTAACGTTTTGTCCTGCATCACCTGGTATTCCGAGAAAGCACCCTCTCCAGTCATAGTCCGCATCTTCAAAAAGATCTTGCGCAGCGACTGTGCCAGCCTTGAGGATATTAGCTTATTGCCGATAGCATCAAAGGTGCTTTCGTCTGTACAACATACGTGAAGGGCAAACTCGTGCTGAGCAGGCTGGATTTTGCACTGGTAGTGGATGCATCAATCAAACCTTTACCTGTCCGACAGGTGTTCAACCTCCATTTCGCCTTCCAGAGGCCAACGGTCATCATGTTTTTGAAAATTCGCGAAGCCTTTGACTCTGTTGAAGCTTCTGCACTAAAGAAGCGTTTGCTGAGGCATGGGGTAACTGAGAAGTATGTGTCGGTCCTCAGAAAACTGTACCATCATACGTCGGATTTGGTTAGAGATTGTTGCCAGCTTCCGCCACCGTTTGCCGCCTCCAATGGAGTACGTCAAGGCTGCGTTATATCCTCATTTATGTTCAACCTTAAAACGAAGCTTCCGGAGTTGTTTCGTTTGCATATACGATAACTGGTATCCGGCTCTGCAATCGCTGTCTCTCTTGTCCCATGTTTGTTGCCGCTACCAGGATTATGCTGAAGGAAAAATTGACAAACTGAACTTCGAATCCTTGCTGTTAGGACCGGTCGAAGAAAGGTCTTTCCGTTTCAGGTGTAACGCCAAGAAAACATTCAAAATCGGTGATTGGAAAGAAATGCTCTAATCGCTTAATTATTTAGCTTTTGCATCATTTAAACATCAATTCTAAATCCCATTGAATATCTAATCCTAATCATAATCCCGCAGCCTCTTTCGAGCGAATTTACTCATCATAAAAAATGATCGAATTTTCAGCTACGTCATTCCTTGGATTTCATTCTTGCCAGAGAGGAGGTTGTGTTTCTGCTCCAGCAATTTTTTCACCATCGTCCGTCGTTCTGTTTTGTAGAAGACCTAGGAAAAATTCGACCCGGCTTCAACCTAGTTGGAATTTTAAATACTTAAGCTCTCTACCCGTTCTTCTGCATTTTTCCCGCAACAAACATCTTGCACCAAGTAGCCCATATTGGTGGGCTCTTTTCGAAAAGGGATAACAGAAGTTGAACTTATGGCAAGAACGATCAATTCTAACACGCAAAACTATCAACTTACTTGACTCGAAGTCCAATTTCCCGCTAGCATTAGGCGAACTTGAAGCCGAGCTGCTCTCGTTGCTAACAGCTCTGGCAGTTTGTTTATTTTCAGTCCTTATTTGAGTCATAATCAACAAGAAATGTACTAAAATCCCCATGATCGTCAGTCTTGTAGCGAGTCGGATTAGGAAGTCACGTTTATTGTCGTTTAAAAGGCATGCCCAATTTACCTTATTTCACTTTATTGTCTTTACTAAATATCGGACCACATCTGTTCTACTTCTCCATCGCCTATCATTTTCACGTAGTCTGCAATGACGAAGCGCCGGCACCGAATACGCTGCCGCCAAGTCAATCATACGTGCACGAAAATTAAATAGAATTCCCCCACCGCGCTCTTAATGACTATCCCATGCGGAAATTCTCTGGTTGCGCTTTAACGAGCTACCCTAAGATTTTGCTAACCTTACCTATTTAATTCTTGTGGAAATTCGATTTTATTATGGATTCTGTTCGCTGTAATATTAGTTCGGAACTATTGACGTCTAAATATCTAATCGAGTTCCCTCCTCAATAGGACAAAGGCACGATAATGATCAAAGATCTTGTATTCTATCTAGAAGAACCACTGTTGTTGATTGGCAAGCAGCTTTTAAATACATCCACCCTGCCAGGTTGTTCGTTCCGGTCTCGTGGTTTGTGTTCACGAAAATGTCGAACCGATCTTGAACTCCAACCACGGATTCATGTTCGCATTTGCATGATCCTTATACAACAATCCTGGCGCTGTCTGGATGTTACGGCCTCACTCGAATGAATCAAGCTCGAACGGAGTTTCCAACGGGAAGGAAACTTTGAGGGGTATGATAGATCGGCGCACTTCAACTGCTAAGAGTATGGCAAGAGTCACTTTATTTGTATTCTACAGTCTAAACTTAGTCGATAGCTTGATATATCATTGTCAACTCGGATCTTTTTCCCGTTATATCGTTACAAATAAGAAGTACCTATAGAAAACCTGTTTGAGCATGCAGCAAAATACCTCGACTTTTTAATCCGATTCCTGAAGACAATTTGGAAGTAATTTTGCGTGATTTCAACCAATCATCAATAACGGCAACTACGTCCAAGCCAACCGATCTGTACATTTCTCCAACCAGAGAGTAAATTACATTTCGGAAAGATGCGTCATCAACTAACTCGAATATACCTCGTTGAATATTTTCGTGCCCATTTAAACAATTAGTCATTGTTTGTAATAGGTTCAAAGATAGGTTACCGATTGACTTCTCATTTGAATTAAGCGGGAAAACCAAATCGAAATTCTTCTCCGGAAATTTTCCGATGATAATGTGAGTTTTCTTCTGCAATCTATTTCACACTTGTTGTTTTTTCGTATTTGGGCAGTTGACAAATGTAAATAATTAATAGAGACAACCACGGCACCGTTGGAATGTGTTGTCCATCTTGAACCCATACTCATTTACAGCCATTTTGTTTGTTCCCGGGTACCAAAGGCGATGAAAACAGCACCTTAATACATTCGTAGATATTAGTTCGATGCATCTGTACCTTGATAAAGAGAGAAAACAAAACGCATTGGCGCGACTTTAACCAACCAACTCTTCACCGGCAATACTAACAAAAATAACAACTTTCTTGGGCAAAGCACTCCATTGCTGCGCCAGAAGAAAAACGAAGTTTTCAGAGTGTATTGCGGACGCTGACAGTAGAAATTATGCTCCCAGCCACTTTGTATCCCTAACTTAATCAAATTTGGGCATGGGAATGATATTTTGGTTCCCTTTTTCCCAGAAGAGGTGCATTTAAGCTTCCCCGCACCACGAAGCTTCCTAAAGGGACAAGTCTTAACAGTCTCCCTTTATTTGTTTCAAGGGATGCTTTTGTGGCTTTGACTCCCCTCTTCAAATCTCTAGTTGCCAATTAGCTATGCTTATCTTTTATTTCGGATTTTTAGAGTCACGTCACTGTTGTTCGATTTCCGAAATTCGGTAATTTCACGGCCTCAGCCGAAAGCTTCAGCTCCGTTGCCCCTAAGTCTTCCAGTCGTTGGCCGGCACAAAGTGGTTTGTTCACGTGCCTACTTTCACCTGTCTACGTTCCCGAAGACATAGCTCAGTTTTTCTATATGTAGTAGGTTCACTTTGGACGCTGTCACCTTCCTTGTTCGTCATATTTGCACCAACGAATTCCAAAACGGTGTGTAAACAGTTCCGAAGGGAAATTCGAACCACGCGGTTACATTTCCCCTTGTTGTACCATTCATTCATTGCTAAATGCCTTCTGTGGGACACATCTCCTTTTTTGTTTTATTGCATCAATGTGACTGCAACGTGGCTCAAAGTTCTGTCGAGGGGTTTAAAATGTGCTTTCTTGGACATGGTACATGCATTGGATTCCGTGTCGCGGTCCCCGCCAAGTCACCAACGGGAATTATTTTGTTGTATCAGGCCATTGTTATCCTGGCTCTCTGGTTGCCTTGACAGTAGAATTGACTTCAGACGACTGGGCGGTAAAGTCTCAGGACCGTTGGTTACCACGTATGGAGTGCCTCGAGTTGTTGTTTTCCACGAAATCATTTATTCAGGCACATCGGTAAGTTTTATTGCGTTCCATCTGTCACCCGTTTGAATATAGTTTAGCGGGGAGAGACGTTGCCATTCCTTGTGTCTAGTATCCGTTGCCTATGATGTATCAGACCTTTTCAGTCAAGCCACTTTGGGAAAGTTGAAGTTCACTAACATTGCAGATTCTTTGTTTCGTCCAAGCAATGCTTGAATCAGTTCTAGCAATTCAGTATCTTTGATATGTGTAACCAAGACTGCGCACATATGATGCAACTTGTTTTGTTCATAAATTTCACAGCGCTGTAAGTTCCCCGAGTAGACTGCGGGCGGTGTCTCCCAGTTCCCGACGTCCTCGAGTATATGACTATTCGGACGATCTTGTTTACCGCTTAAATTGTCCTCTGCCCATTCCGTGATTTGTTTTTCCTTGCGCATTTTTGCCCAGGTTGCCATGGTAACAAATATCTCCTACCCCATAGACCACGAGGTTAGTTCACGCCCATTCCCACTAAAAGTTACAAGCACTGCTGTGCCATATCATGTGTTTGCCTCTAGTCTTTTCATCCTCATTTGTCGCAATTTATTCCACTCTGCTATCGAAAGCCGTGTTCCTTTATTATTCTCTTCAGGTTTTCACTTTCTTCATTAATGTACCGATAATTAACATCATTTTCATGCAGGTGTCCGAGGCCACGAGGGGCCACCAAGTGAGGAAATTGGCCGGCAGTGGGCAGGATTCGAAACCACGACCTTATCCGAGTGACCACCGCTGGTCCCAGAAGGCACCTTTTTCCTTATTCCGGGTGTGGCTTCCGTAACCGCCTCATCCATCTCCAGTAGGTGGGCGGACCGTCCGACTGCAATTCAAATCAGACCGAAATCTAAATCAATGTATCAACGACTTTCATCTCCGATTTTGTCGTTTTTGACTACCAGTTTTGAACTGTTATGCTTGATCAATTTTTTGATTTTTATCCTGAGATTGTCCGGCCTCCCTCACCAAGCGGACCTCTGCCCATGGCTGTTTTAATCCTCGTTCTGGAGTGGCAAGCTCTGGAATACTTTCTAGTTCGGTCCGTTTATTCACGTCTATTTTATACTTGTTCTTCCACTAATTAGTACTTTGGGAATGTCTGGCCTCTGCAATTACAACGTGGAATTTTTCTTCTAGACAACACTCAATATGGCTTCGTTGTTTATAGATTCGTTTTCAGCTGTGGCGGTATCCAGGTTTCCGAAGGCAATCAGAACTACTCATGTTCCAGAGAAACGCAAAGTTCCTAGATCCAGAACAGAAAGTCACGCGCCTGGTGTAACCAAGACTCTTTGTTACCCAACCCGGAACAGGTGTGATGGTGCCAGA
Source organism: Fasciolopsis buskii (assembly GCA_008360955.1). Taxonomy (NCBI): domain Eukaryota; kingdom Metazoa; phylum Platyhelminthes; class Trematoda; order Plagiorchiida; family Fasciolidae; genus Fasciolopsis; species Fasciolopsis buskii. Next base: position 50,917 of record LUCM01010205.1, on the reverse strand, counting down.
ATTCGCTTCCGGTCACGTGGCTGTCTAGGAAATCCCGGAAAAATGATTTTCACTCCTAAGAAATATCAAGCCCTAATGCCGAAAGGTTCAACAAAAATTCTCCTCGAAAACAAACAGCCATAAAAACGGCAACTGGGCACTGGGAAAACTTGGGCAACAAACCACGTGGGACGCGGAACAATGTGCAAAAACCATTCTGTGTGAAATAACACGCAATTTTACTACGGTTTTGGAAAATGAATTTACAAAAGCAACGGGACTAAAATCCCAACAGCATGGTAACTTACAAAGGCAACCCGCGATTGACCTAGCCACAACTCGTTAGTCGCTAGCAATCTAGCGTGGAATTGTTCACTTGACTTCACCTACAATTTGATAGTCGGAAGAAAATATCATTGATATTGCTTCTTTATCATGGTTTTCATTACCGAAGTGTGCACCTTGGTCGAGATCGATCTGGTCCAGGAATTACAGACTTATCAGCTGCTGGGCAACACTAACGTCATATATTTACTTAGAGAATTATTAAATAATGATTTCAATTAATCAATTCCCTCGAACATATGTGTAGCTTGAAATCAGGCATCGTGGTTCAGCGTCAATATTTCATCTGAACTAATGGAAGCTAGATTAGATGATAAAACCATCACAGAATCCCACCACGTTTCGCCGGGGACTTTCCGTCAGTCAGGAAAGACTAATCTTCTGAAAGCGGACACGGTCTGAAAGCATTGGGTTTTCTTTTCAGTAGTATGTTTTGCACATTGGCGAATGAAATAAAGTGTTCTTACCCGGTACTTTCCTGTCCAACCATCCTCATATCTGGATACTCTTTTATTGGTTTCTCACTAGAATCTCATTTGAATTATGAACAAAAATGAATTATGAGTCTAGTAAATAGTCACTCGGTGGTTCATTGGGCTGTCTCGTTCCTGCCAAGGACAATGGTGTTTTAGACGAAACAGTCACCGTTTATCTCGATTTATTCCGGATACAATTACACGATCGTTTTTCGGCCAGTAATAAATCCCGGCCTCATTTCAATTGGACTAACCGTTATTTCTCACACTGCGCGCCATTGATTTGTCAGAATGAATCAGATCAAGCCTATGATCAAATTCTGCTCCATACACACGTTTCCCGTGCTTCGGAGATTCCCTTCCGTAGTGTCGTCTTGGTACCCCTATGAAAACTCCCTCTCTTCGTTGAACTTATTTGCAAAGACAATGAATGCAATTGTTCAACTACGCTGTCTAACTAGGACCGGATTCTTTAACGACTGTTGGACAGTTTTGGTCCTTCGAATTCCCTAAGGCTACTGCTAGAAGCCGCCCAAACTCCTCCTTGTCTCTAACCAACAAATCCTTTGTCACCGATGTTGTCTCACTGAAAACCATGACGGTTGTTCCTATAGCCATGCACAAAGTTAAATAGTTTACCGAGGCGATTTCGTCCAGTTGCCATTAAATCTTCGGCACTTCAGCTGATTTCAGATGATGCCCTTCATCGAGCATGGTCCTCCCTCGTTCTCCTCCATGACCCATTCGAGTTTGCAAATAAGCGAAACAGATTTACTTCGGATCTAGTGGCCGAGTTATGGCATTTTGTCAAAAATTTAACTGCCAATGTAAAATCAGTCATCTGTATCCCTTTAGGGTAGTCCTTTGCTTTCTATCTGGGTCTCCGTCCTATCGTTCTACATAAATTTGCATTTTTTTTTGTCCGGTTTCCACATCTAATAGAATTCAACGAAGTGGTCTTGTTTAGCATTCATCCATCCATGTATTCTTTCTTGCTCTGTTGCTCGACTGCTCTCTACTCATCTATTTGGGCCTATTCAGGAAGAAGTTTCACGTACTTTTCGAGGCTGTCCAACATAATGCGTGTTTGTTCTACTTTTATGGACTTCGTTGTTGATACAGTGTGCTATTTGTTGATCGATTTTCCAAAACTATTCTCTCAAATCCTACCCAACCGGCAGATAATGATCGCAGTGCTTGGGTTTCCCAAAAGCCCATTTGTACAACGTGTAGACGGATTTATTCCCATTATCAATGTTTGTTACAATTCCATTTTCCTATATTTAGCATGCATTCTAGTTAGAAATTGAGAAGTTTAGTTCAGACCTTCGTAGCTGAAATTGAATCGCCTCAAATCCACTTTTTATGTGCTCGCGCATCCAGGTTGTAAGGTCGTTTTTATCACTTGTGCTTATTCATTGCCCCTTCTTTACCCGTTGACTGGTAAATGCGTTTCTCGGTTTACAAACTTTCACTATATAATACAATTCCACACAAAATAATATAATACAAGCAGGACAATGACACCTAGGTAGATCCCATTTTCTAGGTGAAGAAGCCCACGTGTTTGATGTTCGTTACCATGTTTTGGAAGTTGCCTTCCCCTATGACCTATACAAACAGAGTGACAATTACCTTGTGACTGCTAAATTGGTAGTCGTCTCGTAGAACAAACACATTCTGTAATATCTTTTTCTCACATATAAATATATATATAATGATTGTGCAGGTTGGCATAAGAATACCTTGAAAATATGGTCGCTCAAGTGTAATCTGATGCTCGAAGCATGACCTTGTTTCATCTCATTTTCTGCAGTTTGAACAGGACGTTCCACTGACGTTTCGGTGATCGGACTTTTCAAGTCCCACTGTTCAGCCTGAATCGGCTGACCTTGATGGACGCGTTTGGATTTAGGCTTAGCCGGACTTCTTCGAAATACGTGTATGCGAAAAGCGGTTCGTCAGGGGTCGTAGATTTTGGACACTGTGACCATGATTATGAAACATGACGGTTTTGGATATGCATTGGAGTTGGAACTTTCATGCACTGGACCTTTGGTCAACGGAGTTTGATAGGTAGATTTAAATCAAAACACCTTGATCACGGTTCTGCTTGATAACCCAATTGTTATTACTTTCGCCGATAACGCCCTATATTTCGCAAATCTCTCTCTCTATATATATATATTTTTACGAACAAATCGAGTAAAAATGCATATCGTTGTGCCATATCCAAGTTATTTTGTGAGTTTAAGACGGATTCTCCTCATAACAGGCCCTCCAGCGCAGCAGTGCAAAAACGAATGACGTGAAAGTGCTCTCTAACTGGACTTTGGAGATTTGGATGTGTTGAAGACGTGAACACAGGCACAAACAGACAGTGAAATCAGTCCGTCAGTCGATGTGTGTTTATATGTGTGCGTGTGTAATGGTGTGCCTCACTGCAACCTGATGCAGTTGAAC
>LUCM01010205.1:2583-47334 GCA_008360955.1 Fasciolopsis buskii | reverse complement strand
GTATCATCCAATCCACTTTGAATTGCCGAACTGATCTCCGATTTCACGTATAAGAAAGTGATGTGGGAGACTGAAGCATCCAGTAAAAATCCACCATTGATGGGCAGCCGGGAGGAACCCTATTCGCTGAAAGACGTGAATGGATTCTGGCTGGTGAATCAATCATAAATCAACTCATGTGTGTTCCAATTAACTCCTGATTTAAATGAAAATATATTAATAGCGTTTATCTAACGAGACAACCGGACGCATGTTTTGTGATTCTTCCACTGTTTGGCGGAATGTTTATGGCGTCCGATTCAAAATTGTTCTTCCCGGGTTCACGTCCCATTTTGGTCGTGGTAGATACATACTATTGATGATTGCTGACAAGAATAAAACAGAGCCCTAGTGATTCGATGATTTCATAATCGTTGTTTGAGTATCGCTAGAGCATGAAGAACAATGTCGTATGAATCTTACTGCTCACGGTTCTCATCAATAAATTTGGGAATTTTCGCCTAAATCAGATTCGAAAGACTTTATAAATCATACCAAAATACCAGTGATAATTCAAGTCGATCGATGTGCAAACCTATGGATATACATACTGTAACAATCGCAGTGACAAAATATGAGGGGGAACGCCTTCTCCGGAAACTTAGGAATCAAAGATGTACAAGCTGTGAGACGATGTGTACCGGACATTTTCATTGGGACAGCAATCATTCAGCTGGTTTCTTTATGGCGATCAAATTTTCAGTTTCCAGACAATTATTGAAATTGTTTGTCGTGAGAGCGGATAGGGTATCGATACACACTTTTCGAATCACAGGGAGCAGATTTTTCGAGCGTGAGGCATTGTTTGTCCTCAGTCAGCATCCTTGCTTTCGAATAAACACGGGTTTGATCTAAACTGATTAACCAGTCTTAAGGTATTTGGGCAAACGGACAGCCTTAGACACCGTAACAGTGTCTTTGGATTATCATTCCAAAGGCCATTATTGACAATTCTCGCAGATGGTATCCTGTATTCTGTTTGTGTTGGTGCTTCCCGTCTGAATTAATGAACTTCGTTGCTAGCTACGTTTCTGGGGGTGTCGCTTGTTGCTTGTCTTGGGGCCGTTTTTCTTCTCGCAGAGATGCGTAAGAAATGCACCCAAATTCTACTGATTTGAAAGAAGTTCGTTTCAATTTGAGAGAAACAACTGAAAATTAATCAGTATGATTTTCGCAAAACAAAATGTCAAGTTCTGTGTGACTTCTTTTGCAACAAAAACTGTAAAATTTTACGCCCTTCTAGGGGCCTGGAGTTTACATTTGCCCGTACGACTAAATAACATCTTGAATTCGACAACGTCGAGGATAGTTGGAAAAAGTGATCTTGTCTTCTGCAGGTTTTGAGATAAACTGAACGGTGTAATATATGCCATTAGTCACATTTACTTACAGGGAAACATGCGCAACTCGGCGTAGGGTCGTTGTATCTTTTCTTGAGTACGGGTGGACTGATATGTGACTCCAAATGAGGGTTATAACACCCGATTCCAAACAACATCTGATTGATAGCCGGCGGTGGCTGAACAGATAAAGTCGTGGCGTTTGTAAGGGAAGGTCACGGGTTCGAATCCTCCCACCACCGTTCACGTTCCTCTCTTGGCAGCCCTCTGTTGGCTGCGGCCTCCTTCCTGAAAAGTGAAGTACATCGTTGTTTCAATAATAAAGAAAGTAAAAGATAGAAAAGATTCGGTTCAAGTTATTAGTTCAGTTGAAACTGGGTACGGCAGAAACCAACCAAAATTCGTAGCTTCGATTTATTCATTCAAAGGCCTACGGAATAAGAATGAGACATATGCGACATTTGCCTTCAGTTGCGTGTGATTGCTTGTATCTTTGACCTGTGTTTGAGTACCTTCGATTCGTTGGACGAACAAGCGGAAAATTTCCCAATTCGCCCTGACTACTAATTATTTCATGGCTCTATCTTTTGATTTGAATTCATCGTTTTTTCTACATTCTACACACCGTTTGGCATTCATTTACTTCTTTTGGCGAAGGTCAGTCGGATAAGATCGTGGCCCCTCAACCTGATAGTTGCGGGTCCAAATATGCTCATGGTCGATCAGTTCCCCACTTGAAACCACGCTACTGTCAGCGGCTTTCTTGTTGAGAATGAAGTACACTGTTGATTCATGAATAAAGAAACGGAAGGAGAGCTTCATTCTGAAGGTGGCGAGTGTGAATCCATCTTGCACCGGTCTTGTTCCTTACTTAACGGTTGTCTGTTGGCCGTAAATGTCTTTGCCTGGAAATGACGTATATTTTGGTTTCATTGATAAGGAAAGTGAGAGATCATTAATAAAAAGATGTAAGCTTTTGTGACTCGATTCACAGTACTTTTAGCAGTAGGTAGGTCGGCGGTGGCCAAACGGATAAAGTCGTGGCGTTTGGACGTGAAGGTCACGAGTTCGAATCCTCCCACCGCCGGTCAACTTCCCCTCTTGGCAGCCCCCTGTTGACCACGGCTCCCTTCCTGAAAATTCAAGTACATTGTTATTTCATTAATAAAGGAAGTAAAAGAAAAAGTTTCCAGATTCTCTCCGAAGAGTCCAACAAAACATGTCGACAAACAAATACGGGGTGACGAACAGGCTCGTTTATCAGTTTGAGGAATTGTACCTTCGTGATTACAGACAACTTGTTCGTCACACCTTTTTGTTTTCAGATTCTATTGGAAAAATACTTTCGAAAACCGGGAAATTAGCAAATTATTTGTAAAAGATTACTGGTTTAGTTCAAGAACCGACGAATAGCCGATTGGAATGAGTTTTTACAATTCATAAATTTAACGACCAACATGTTACCTTATTGGTCCTTAGACTGAGAGAAGAAACAATTAATTTGTATCCAAATTTTACACCACCGCATGGTGACTTAATTTACAGTTCGTATCTCTGACCCGCGACAGACTAGATAAATGCTATAAGTCATCCTGGGCTTAATGCTTCAATGTCAGGAACGAGTATATGAACAACCAGACTGTATAGGTCCACTGGTTAAATCACGACAATGCTCTTACTGTTATCGTTGTCAATGAGTGCAATATGGATCCGTTGTCTCTAACCTATCGCTGTGTGCAATTTGGCGCATTCGAGTCCGGTGTTCACTTCCCATGGTCACGTGTTTGGTTGCCACGAGCTTCCCCATAATTGTAATCACGTGGTTGCTTCATATGATCAATGAAATCATACATTATGCGTGTTCTCAATCTGTCCCGGGCAAAAATTTGTATTCATGGCCGCATAAACCTTAGTCTTATGGAAAGTCGAGCAACGGCGTTTCAATTTCCTCAAATCGTCAAATTTTACTTAAATTCCCGGGACCCGGATGACTGTTACGGCATGTGGAATTTGCGAGGTAGAAAATCAAGACCAATTATGTAGCACCGGAAATTAATTCTTTGGACCAATCCGAAAAGACGTTGTGGTACTTGAGTCTCAGTTGGTATAAATCATAGCCCGAACTTTGTGTCATGTTTCCCCAAGCTTAAAAAAAGATTTTAATTTTAAAGCAGTTAGTTTTTCTCCCAAATCCCAGACAAATACGCAAACAAATTTATCCCGAATTGAACTTAGGTTGTAATGTATTGAAACGATCGTGAAGACAGTTCATTTACGTTAGAGAAAGCTCATCGATCTCTTTTAGTTTTGCATCGCAAGAGAGAAAAATGACACCGGTTACATAGTAAAAAGTGTTGCTGGATGAACGGATTAGCGGACCAGTATTTTGTGATGAACGTAAGTAGGTGATTCTAAATTTGTACTGTCTCAAATCCGAGTAAAACGAATTTGCACCTTAGGATAAGAAATGTTGCGAATCAAGGAAACCTTGGGATGTAAAGGAGTGAGCCGTTTGCAGGAAGATAGGTAAAATGAAAGCCTCCCCACTGGTTTGTTGTAAACAGACGAAAGTGCTTGAAATAATTGACATTAGCGGATTAAGTCATGGTAACCGAAATTTAACACTTCCCGTACCTTAATGCTAGATGGTGTTGCTTTGACATTCCCAATCCCTAAAACGCCATATTCTGAAATTAGAACAAATAAATTGTTGCCGAACTGAAATGTAAAATATCAGTTTCTCCCAAATCATGAATTCGTTTTTTCGTTTCCTTCATAACACGACAGTACGTTTTGTCATCTGGTACATTGGTGAAAAGTTCGTGGTAGATTCTAATCGACGTGAACTGTTTAAATAGATCACCAGATAGTATAAGATTTCGCGCAGCCCCGGCCGCTTCACACCTTGTATGGGAACACGTGCAACTGGTGCCATTCACGCGAACCAACAACAGCAGAAACAACACGAATGTACGGTTGTTACGAACTAGATTGGTCTGCTATTTTTCGCCGATATTTTGATCGCAGGGTCTAAGAGACTGTTTGGTATCTGGCGGACTTATGGTCCGGTCCAAAACAGGTATAGTAACTGATTACTTGCAGCTCATATTCGCACCGATATCTCGTAATTGATTATTTTTGCTTGTGAATGATATAATGTTAATAAAACAGCGTTGTTTGATTGTAAAGCTTGCCTTGAGAAAGACTACCCACGGTAGTCGAAACGTTAGCACATTACATCTACCAACAACGCCATGTTATCAAAATTATATCGTTCACAATTAAAACCAATACATGCGGGATCGATTTTTCGATATACTCCTTACATCATTTCGTCACCGGTTCTTATTGGAACGTTATTTTTTGCCAGTTTCTTTCCGGGTCTCTTCTGCATTCATTCAAAAAGGAGCGAAAAAGCCCCCTTGTCAAAATCTTGATGTTTAGTAAGAAAATAAATTAGGAGAATGTTGAACAACTCAACAATGAATCCTTCAAAGGAATAATGAATGGATGGCTAATTCCCATCGATATCATCAGGCAATTTAGTGTTACTGTCGAAGAACTAGATGACGTTCAAAATGAGTACGAAACACTCGTGATGCTATCACACGTGCGCGCACTCACACTCGGTGGAATATGCACTGGACAACCCTGCGGACAACTGGTGACAAGAATAACGGAACGCAAAATAAAGGTAAAATGAGAAGACAGTCTCAGAAAAACTTGAGAAGGAGACATGCCATCGTGGAGGGGCACAGTATGAGCTGTCAAAACACTAGAATAATTTGACTCCGACTCAGGATATGCACTGAATACAAGTTCACTGAGGTTCGGGCATGAATTACTCATTCCACATGCTCCCACTGCAAAGACCGGACGGAGATCGAGGCAGCCCTAACGTCGCTGGCGCGAAAACAGCCTTAAAGGTCATTATCAAGTCACATGATGTGAATGACAAATAATCACACCCACTGCACAGCTCGATGTGCATACACGCACAACAACACGTACCCTTCACACACACACACACACACACACACACAAAAACAACCTAATATCTGTTAACATGTGAACACTCCGTCAGAGTTAATTTGTTATTAAACTACTATCCAGGATAGTCGAAGGGCGTGGCAACAATGCAGTCATATCGAAATTGTAACATTCACGACAGCAAATTTCATTGCTTTAGTAATATTTTCTTTCCATAGTTTTTAATGAATCAAAGATGTACGCCGTTTTTCAGGAAGAGGGCCGCGGCTAACAGAGGGCTGCCAATTGGGAGCACTGGTCGCCAGTGGCAGCACTCGAACCCGGGACCTTCACGTCCAAACTGCACGACCTTATCCGCTTGACTACCACCGGTGCTGATAAGTAATGGGATGAAATCAACTTTTGCTCGAAACTTGTTTTGATTAGCCGAGTTAACGTTTGTGTTGAGTACAATTCACAATAGCAGAAACGTTGGTTCATTCTAATCTTGGACGTCACCCGGAATACACCTCGGTGATTGTTGCAAACGGCAAACTGTTCTCCCCACTGTATGCAGTGCGATTGTTGGAAGCAATGAATCACACCTCCCCGTCCCAGGAGTGGACGATGTTTGGGAAATCGTGCCATCGTTGGTGGGCTCCGTGGCGCCAAATTGAAGGCTCATTTTTCCCAGTCGTTTGACATAACATCAGATGGCCATTTGCGTTCCACTTGGTTACATTCGACTTTACTGTTAGCTCGTCTCTGACGGATTATACTAACTTTGTTCTGTGAGAATTCTCAGAAACAATGACGGATCACAAATCATTTAACCGATTTCGATAGGAAACCGTTGAAAGCGATGGGAAATTGAATCGGCATAAGGCGAGGAATATGATTCACTCTCCCCACAATTACCTATCGGTCGATAATGCACAAGGATTTCATGTTTGGTGAATAACTGATTAAAGGTAATTACAATCTCGTCAGACTATTCTTCATTGAAAATCGATTGATAAAACATGGGCGTTCTCAACAATGGATACAGATTACAATATCTAGTCTTCAATTCAACTGGAGACTGTTTTAACTTGGTATGTTATTTATAGATAGCCAGTACTTTTTAAATTCGTTCTATCCCCCATTTGTGTGAAATAACATCGTGAATTGTTTCCTAGCTGTGACTCATTCAAAGCAATTTATGCTATCGACTTTAATTCACGTTCTAACATTCATGTGAAAGCAAGAAATTCAGTCTGATTGTTCAAAAATTTATGGAGCTGATTTTACGTTAGGCAGTTACAGTAAACTTAGAAACGGTCAAACTAATCACCCGGTATGATGCGAACACAACATCGATAGAACAGATCCAATTGTGAAATGTTATCGACCTCGTTAGGATTCCAGTCCGCATATGGATGCAACCGAAGTTAAATGGGACTACAAAAATCAACTGAATGGAAGGTCTAGCCAGTCTAATGCTGGATTGGACAAATCTCACAACATTTGGTGTGTGGACTACAGTCTGTGTCCAAATAGATCTGGCGGTTAGGTGCATGAGGCGGCTGGAAATCTCAAAATTGGGCATCGCCCACCTCTGCCCACTTCGTGAACCTCAAAATTCAATGTCACGAAAAATCTACATCTCTCGAGTTCCTTCGTGAATCTGCGCCCAAATTAAATGAACTCTAAAAGCCACCGTTCTTTATTCGCTCAGATGATATGACGAAAATTTCGGATAAAATGTTCGTGGTGCATACATGAGATGCGGAACAACGAGAAAACATAAATCAAATCAGTGGCGAGTGCTTGTTTATTATTTAATTTCTTAGACTGAAACTTGCAAGCATTTATTATTGAATAGATGCATTGGCTTGAAGAGATTTTTTCGACTGATACCAGTGCGTGTCGTGACCCATGGAATTTCCACATCGAATGCCTTTCGGTTGTCCGACCGAGTGAACAGATACACTTCAGAAATTCGGAGCAAAATAGCTGTCGATTAAAAACATTGTTTCGGTTGTTTGGTTAAATAAGTGAACAAAATTTCACGGGGCACCGCCTGGCAACAAGGACAATTTTAGGTTCATTGATGGAAACAAACTAACAGAGAGGTGTAGAGAAACTAAACGTAACAGCCAAAGGCTTTTGAGTTACCAGGTTTTAGTCAAATTTTTCGGACAATGAGTGGACAAATTGTTGCGTGTGTTACTAAGCGTTAACTCACTCGGTTAACCTTACATTCGGGAATCAACAGACTCGAGTTTCGCTCTCGTTATGTCGTATCAATTGTGCATATTCTATCTTAAACTCAAGAATTTAACCTGTAGGCTTCCCAACTATAGGACGACATCCGAACGGGCTCAGCTCGCTAAATCTGATTAGCCTTTGGGGTAGCAGGATGTCCCGTCTTGACACATATGCCTTACAGTAGGAAGGCACAAGCTGAAATCTAGGATCCGATTGAGGACGTGCAATACTGATAAGCGCCAATGCGAACCAAGTTGGAGTCACATGCTTCCCGCGTGCAATGTTGCTTGAGTCAATTGAAGTTTTTGTCGGTTCTTGCAGAGGCCTAAAAGTCAACCAGTCGAACATGGAAGTTTCAATTCCACACTCTACTGGCAAATAATTGTGAGCTATGAACATATGCCCATCAAAAGACGACTACTTGTCTCCCAGTAGATTTGTTCCCCGTGTTTAAACCAATACAACTTGTAACGGTGAAGGGAGTAATACGACGAAATTCACAGTCACTTGTTTCCAATACAAAAGTCTGTCTTCTAATGTGGTCTCTAACGCAGGTATTCATGGGTTCAAAGTAACAAGTTCACCGAACGCACATCCATTCGACACGTTTACAAATGTTTCAAGTTCGAAACCTGTTTTCAAAATCTCGGAGCTGATTCACCTACGATACAAAACTTGTAAATGCACGGACCAAACCAAATAAGCCGGCAGTGGCCAAACGGATAAGGTCATGGCATTTGGAAGTGAAGGTTGCGGGTTCGAATATCCCCACGTCGCCGGTCAAATTCGCTACTTGGCAGCCCTCTGTTAGTCGTGGCCCCCCTTTCGGAGGAATGATGTGCATCATTATTTCACTAACGAAATAGGTTGTATAAAGATGAAAAAGCGAGTGCATCGAAAAATCGATGCATCAATTAGTGTGCTTGCATTGCGAGTGTTCTCACTGCTATCGTTGTTATATCACTGGAAATAAAGAAGAACAATTTTGTTTTGAGTTACATTCAGTTGTTAGAAGGCGCCAGGTGGTTAATTTCTTGGCTTCACAACCCGAAGTTCACAGGTTCGAGTCCGTGCACCGTTTGTTGCTTCCAATTTTCTTTCTGAAGGTAATTTACGCGGTGATTTCATTGATACAGGAAATAAAAGATAAGATTCAAATAAAATTTATATTCATACCACCAGTGCTGATTATCTGGGGTCGGAAGTCTGATATCCCTTGGGACTGGATCACGACAAGAAGTGTACTTCGCCATTCTGTATCGGTCAACGAAGGCAGCCACTTGACAACGAGCAATGAATTCACTTATTTGGTGTATGCGTGTGTGTGTGTGTGTGCGTGTGTGTGTGCGTGTGTGTGTGTTTCTTTTTGGGTGTGTGAGGGATCAGCCGCTCAGACGGGACAAATGGTTTGTCCGAGTGATAAGAACCCTAGGCCGAGTCTAGTGGAAGACACGAAATGTCGGAAGTGGGTTACAGCGTTTGACCAGCAAATCAGAACCAATCCCTAGGGTTTGGGCGGTTCTGTTGTAGATATTCGGACAGTCAACTCGAGATTTCGACCAGTGTGCCTCGCCTCTAGACTTTGGTCCACATATTTAAAACTTACATCTTATTGTACCCTACCTGACGAATTAAAAGCCCAAGATTCACGTGAAATCAAGTAAACCAAGTTAGGGCGGCTAATTATCAACCTGTCCGCCTTATCTCTAATAACGAGAACAGATGCATGTGTAAACACAAAAGTAGGTGTTTTATCGAATGGAAATATTCCACTAAAGGGAGGTCTTTCATAACTGCAAGGTCGTTGCAATACTCTAGGAAGAACGGTGTTCTTCAGTCGATACCTAATTCTTTGAAAATTCCTGTCGAGCAAATTGAGAAAACGAAGTTGCAAACAAGTTCGTTTTCAGTGATTCGTAGCATATCAGGAAGAATCTTTAGAAAGGATTGTACTAATCAGATAAATATACAGGTGGAGAAGAGATTTGCGGTGTTACATGCATAACCCGAAAACGAATGAAATTGCAGTGTTGGTTGTTTTGTGGTCTAAGGTTGCATTGGGACGGAGGGTGGGTCAGGGGAGTTAATTGTTTTTGAGCGCACAGTGGAGGATTGTGAAGACGGATCGCGACAGCTTCAGCAGTGCTCGAGAGGCAACAGTTTGCCAACCTGAAATGTTCACTCTTGACCTCATACAGGTTCCGAAAAGCTTACGTCACATTCACGATGTGGTTAGTCTGTGATGGATGGGAAACAGCTGCAGTATTATGTGACTTGATTGTTCTAGCGTCCAACTATGCAAGGTGGTGCTCATGGGTGCCCTGGCTGTACAGCCAGTGCACATTGTTCAACAGGAACATGTGAACGAAGGGATGCAAAACAATGCTGCAGAAGCAAGAACCGTCTCTTTCAACCGTAATGGCACCATCAGGCGGGATATGAACAAGATTCGAAGCTTGGCTGCATAAGATGTCTTACTGATACCGTTAGTCAGTCTTCGACGTGCTTTCTCTGCTCGCGGGTCACCTTTTAATGGCTTTCTCTCCACCGTTGCTCTCCCAGGAACTTCGTTTTCTTGGGGAGCCATTTCCAACGAATAATCTTCCTGCCGTCTGCATTTCATCTTCAAGAATATAATCTGTGCTTGTTCTTCTCGTTTTGGCAATGGGACATCAAATAAAGAGGTACAAAGCTGTGAAAACTGATGCATTGCCCATTCCTCGTGGCACTCCTGTGTACTGATCGCCGAAAGGAGCCCTCTGCACGAAAACTTAATTGTACAGCTAGGAATGCTGTTTCCTTGTTCAACTCCATCTCTGTTTTAAATTTCACATTTGCGTGAGCCGAGATGAACCTATTCAACAGTTTGTTAGTTCCCGTCGAGGGGTTGCGCACACAGGTGTCATCCACATAACGTTTTTATAAACAGAGCGCTTGTATTAACGACTCCTGTGGCCCGCGTTCCAGCTTTGTCATGGAAATGTCGGCAAGTAATGGACCGAATGTGGATTCCATTACTACGTCTTTTTTTTGGCGGCAAATTTGATTATTGAATTAAAACTGGACGTTGTAGTTACGAAAGAATAGTAGTTGTTCCAAGTCTACTATCGAAAGACTCATCACTAAGCCACTATCCTCGATGTAATCAAAGAGGAATTCAGTCGTTTCCTTGATCGGAACGTTGATGAAAGAGCGGTGACTTCTAGAAAAAGCATTCTTCGTTCCTTCATATTTAATTCTTTCACGGATTCGATACGCTTAAGTGTGTTTTTGAGTCTATGTCTTGCTCTATTCTGCCTAACAGGTTCCAGCAACCTAGTCAGCCATTCTGCCACAGAGTGGCAGATTGCACATGTCGGGAATAGGCCTCAGAGGAACTCCATTTTTATGCATTTTGGGTAGGCCGTACAATCTCGGAATAGTGGGTCGGTAGGCCGAATTTGTTCCATTATGGTCGAGTCTATCACTTCCTTTTGTTTCAACCGTCTCAGAATTTCGGACAGCGGTTTTTCAGTCTGGTGCGTTTTGCCACTCTCTTTCGTCATTTTTGCAAATTTCGACTTGTCATTCAGAATGGCTTCCATTTTCGCTACATAGTCAGACTTGTTAAGGAGACCTATGCCTGCATCCTTATCTGATCTTCATAACATGATGTTTGCATTTTTCTGCAGTTCTCCTACCATCTCTTATGTTCTTGCTTTAATAACTTGCTCGTTTTACGTCTAGAGCCATGATACTGATAGCAAGTGTCCACCAAAGTTGATTTAAACCCTTGCATTTCCATTTGTGATTACGGGGACGAACTGGACAAATGAGAGAAAAGATTCTCAAATCCAACTTCCTTGTGCACTTGTGCACTCTAGCTATTTGGGCAACGAACTTTGTGCCCGAAATTTTCGTTTTATAGAAATTTTGCTTTTCACTTTCCCGGTAGTTCTAGTATTTTTTTTAAAATGCAATGTGATTATGAAGTTGTGGCAACAATAGAAATGCATAGCTTTATGATTTCTATCAAATGATTGAAAAGTCCTTTGAAATTTGAACTACAAATCAGTTTTGGCTAAAATCAAGAAACAAGGAGCTTGTTTTTTTAGTGTGCAAATGCTGAACTGCCGGAAACCGAAATGCACCTTTGTAATATTATCGCGGTCCTTTATCAGATATCCTGTACGTTACGTGTGCTAACAATTCGCATGGGCTAAATGGTGCAAGTCTACGGTCCTTCTATGTGCTTTCCGAGTTGAGTTCATTGGCGACTGAAAGCTTATCTAAACTAGCTTTGTGCTGGATCCAAGCAGTTTGATATCTGATGTCTTCGTTCCGCACAGATTGCGATTGCAGCGGTTGACCGATATACGGGTTCGGGAAATTTGTTTTCCCCCGGGGGCAGAGACAAGAGGCCTCCGTGTAGTGTCCATTTTTAACGATGTTATGAAAAGAATGCGAGCCAAACCGAACTGCTCATCGACATTCATTATTCAGAAAGCTGCATCTGGCCCCGAGTCTCGACTTTACCGTGGCTTAAGTGTTTACGGTCCAGATTGGTGAGGAACCCATTCGGATGAGAGTGATTTTGCAATTCAATTCCGTATTCGGTCCTAAGATAAGGGGTTCGATCCTCTTTACTTGTTATTGCAAAAACAATCAAAAACAATCACTTAAATCCTTGTTGAATTAAGCTACAATGTAGATGATCAGTGAATGCATTTGTGATATATTGAGATTTGTCACTGAAGCATGTGTTGGGAACTACACAACGTGTGTTTCGGTGCTTACCTGGCCGGAGTTTTTAATCTTTAACTTGATGGCATCACTGCCACTCAGGCGACCGAATCACGTGACTTGCACGAAGCGAATTAGGTGCAAAGCATCAATTGTGTGGGTTCTAAAATGCCACGTGACATAAATCGTAAATACGCACACTGCACAATATGCCATACGTTCTCGGTTTCAAACTGAGTTCTTGTTTCCCAATGCCAATATTATTGGTCCCTCTATATTTCTCAATCAGAGCTAGCCAACAATGGTGACATCTAGGGGCTTGCAAACTCGTCTTAATCTTCGTTCCTCTAAAAGTCTCAAATATGTAACCATAGACGCATATTTTTGTTTGTTGCACGCAGCTGAACTGAGCATATCGATGTCCAATTCTGCGTTTCTTCCCCGTGACAAAGTTAGTCACACAGACACTATAAGTGTTGAACGTTTCGAAATGGCCTTCTCTCAATTGAAGATCCATTCATAAAAACGCCCGTTTGTCTCAGTGTTATTGCCAATTCTCTTAGGAATGGAGACGAGAACACTTGGTAGATAATTGACTCTCCACTTACCATCGACACCACCCACATTGGCGAAAGCATTTTGCTTTTCGTTTGATGGCTAGTTATATCAATCCGAGAAAGCACACACTTTCTACAGATGTTCTGAAAAACGGGCTTTAAAACACGTGACGATTTTACAAGCAATCAAATCACGTGACTTAATCGAAACGTACAGTCATAGACCATTGGTTGTATAAACTTCTAATTTGTTTTACTGGACACAAATTGCAGCTGCTCTTACCGTGATGAAATGCTTTGTTTTTATCCTACTACAGATAATCCAGTTTCACTAAAGCAATCGTTTAACAATGACCAGTCAAATATGGTCAAAAATTCGAGTGCAGTATCAGGTACAACTTAGTTTTCTTGTAATTCCAAAACAGTCGTACATAGTAAAGTCCCGTTTTATATCGGTAATGAGTTTATTTTTATCTGATTGCAATCAAAACAACCCAAGGAGGACTTTTTTTAACAGTTAACAAATCGCCATGTTATTCGTTCCGTATTCACTCAATGTTTGTTATTCGTGTTTCGCAATGGAATCCGTAAACAAGAAGGGAAGATTAGAAATCTTTTGTATTGTAATTAGTCATGGACATAACGGAAACGGATTTCGTGACATGATCCAATTACTGGGCTTCTTTACTTTCCAGCAATATTTCAAATGCACATACCTCTGACTGCATAGTTTGGTGTGAGTTAGGTTAGACGCTAATTATTTTGTTCGGCGATGTTCATTAAATTAGCTGAGTAGCTAATCATTTCCACCTAGGTGAGCTGGCGACATGCGTAACATCCGGCTGAAAGGGCTTGAGTGGAATCACTAGTGTGGCGGAAGACTGGATCTACTGTTGAGGTATATTAAAAGCACAACTCGAGTCTGGTGATTTCCGTACGTTAGATTGACGGGACGATCCGAAATGTGCATTCCAAAAATGCAGTCGGTCAAGCTTTATGGTGATCAGCCAATTGACTGATTCAAATCTTTGAGGAAGGAGGCCAGCATGCTTCCGTTCGTCTCAGGAACCATCCGCACTTCATACTGATCAAGATTCAAAGGTACTTAAATGATGGATGGTTCTCGAAATAATTCACCATATGATTTAACCGCACAACTCACCATTAGGAAACCACGGAAGCAATGCACAGCTATTTCATTCTTGTTGAAAATCATCAAAAAGCCATCGATGACTAAAGATCGATTGCTATGTGCTAGCGGCCCGTGGCTGTTCAAATCCACAAAAGATAGGTGAAACATCATCATGTGATGAAGTTCAACAAACCGTTCAGAGCCTGCCCAGTAACGCAATGGCTAGGGCGTTTGACTCACAATCGTTCGTCCCGTGTTCGCATCCCAGTTTCAGTGCGTTAGATGGATAAGCATTGCTGATGATTCCTAACAAGGATGAAACAGCTGAACAGGGCTAATGCTTCTATGGTTCCCTAATGGTCAGTTGAGCGATGATATCACATGATGAATAATTTCATGTAAACGTTCAATCTCCTACTACTAAAATGTATCAAGTAATCAAGCTCTGTAGGTCATATCCAAAGCCTTCGTCGTACTTAGGCTACCTGCAGAGAAGTCATCTGTCAGTAGGGGTCGATCGCTGTAAGCTAACGGACAGTAACCATGCAAATCAGTGACGGATAGTGCAGCACCATCATGTGGGGAAGTTGAACAAACCGTTCAGAGCCTGCCCGGAAGCGTAATGGCTAAGGCGTTCGACTCAGAATCGTTCGTCCTTGTTCGGGTTCGCGTCCCAGTTCGGGCGCGGTGGATATGCGCTGCTGATGATTCCTAACAAGCTAGATGAAACAACCGTACAGTGCTTCCATGGTTTCTTTATGGTGAGTTGAGCGATGATATCACATGGTGAATTATTTCATGAAAACATCCAACCTCCTACCGCAAACAAATAAATGGATCATCAAGACACGTCCGCTCAGTTAGAAACCGGAATATGAGAACGGTAAGATTGCGTCGGTGAATGGGAAAATGAGAAGCAATCTTTATAGAAAAATCTTTTGAACACTCGTTTGCTTTCATCTGTGCCAGGTATATCGGTAAACGAGTTCACTAGTTCCGGCAAAAAGAATTCTCCTTTTGCGTGATTTGATGATTGGTGAAAAACCTCATCGAGTAATTTTCTAGTTCACAAAATCTCCCATTGTCTGTGAACCGAATAAGGCCATAGCTTTCTTGCTATCTTCGAGGCATCTCGTCCTAATCAGAAACGTGTCCAGATGTACGCTTCCCATGTTTGGTTTAGCCGAAAATGATCAACAATGAGGGAATAAATTGAACTCATTACACGCAGAACTTCGATTTCCCACCTCTATCCCTACTACTAACCCCACCCCCAATGTCTACGGCCACCTGACCACCCAACCCCTTGATTTGCTTGGCTCAGTCCACTCCATTTCTTCTGTCCCTCGGTGAGCAGAGAACAAGCTTATCATCATAACAATCAGGCTAAACGTGTGTTTTTCTTCTCAGAAAGAAGTTCTACACATATGCACAGAAGCAATGTAAACATGATTCAACCGAAAAAGAAACTGGACATTATATCAAACGTGGTAGACTCGAAATATTTATTTTGTCAAAGAAGTGATTACATTTTTCTTTCCGACTAACCATGTAGAGGGAGAATTAAATTAGGCACAATGTTGGCAAATGTAATTTCAAAAAATTCATTACCGACTTATTGTATGTTATCCAATTTGCAAGCATACACCAATTGTAATCTATTTTTGAATAATGAAACGAAAATTCTGCCGCCGAGATTTTCGATTATTTGATTTCACGAAGTGTTGATCAAACGAATTGTGGCGATCGATAAAAACGAATCGCAATCATAATTAAGTTTTAGGTCTTCCTTCAAGTATGAGATTTATTCAGGCCTGTTCGTTGCTAAAGGATGTGTTCCTCCACATACGGTTTGATTGATAAGTTGTTTTTAATTCTCAACTAATGTTTCCCTGTGTAAACAGGTGATTGTCGATTAGTTATTAACAAATTTGTACATTTGGATTTTGGTTTATTGCAATTTGTTCGTCCAGTTGTTATTAGAAATTATCGAAACAATTTAGTCTTCGGCCGCAGAAATCAAGTTCCAGACCTCGAAAAACAATTTTTCTGCAACCTATGTCAAACACAAATGTGCACCAATCACGGTATGCTACCCGATCATTGATATCGGACCGGAAAATGGCTTTGTGATAATTCTTCCTAAGTCTCATTTCCAAGTGCCTGAGTTGTGCAGGATACCGAATATATAGTTGGAATCATGTTGCTGGATGTTCACATTCATATTCGATTAATTATTTGGTTAATATAAAATTGATCGAATCACAAATAGTCTTCAATCCAGGTGAGATTCGGAGATATAAGCCTGCTCCCAGCGGTGCTCGGATCAATGGTAGCCGCCCCAATTTGATCACACATAATGCAAATGCTTAAGTTGATTCCATCTTTGGGTTCGAACTGTCGCCAAAGTCAAAAAAGGTTTCTTAGTTGGCTGAAGTCTAGATTTGTCAAAATCTGCCAACCAAAGTTCCCGTTCGATAACTGTTGCAGATCATCTCAACCATCAGGGAGACGAATCACCGGGGTTATTGACAACAGAAAATAAATAAACAGAATAGTTCAATCAAGTGGATTTGAAAAAAAAATCGCGCGCGTCCTGTCACAACCACATGACGGACTTACGGAAATTGGTTTTTATTTACAAAACACAAGTAACGACACGGATTGTGTTGTAACTCGGTAGCCTCCACAGCAAGAATCTGTAATGCAGTTGTCGAGCTAAGTGCCCGATGTTCGGTTTTGTTTATGCACGGGGATCGGTGAGATTTGAAATAACCAAAAAAAAGAACAAACAAACAAGAAAACCACTTTCGTCAAGTCTTCTGCTACACTGATCTAGCCGAGAAAAAAGTCACGATCATGCGAGAAGAGAACTAGTGAACGTGACTTGATCATGCAAAGCAATTTTCATGTTGTGAATTAATTATTGTACACTTTATTCGACAGTGTTATTGACAGATTTGACGAGTAAATATTCTTTTTCAGGCTTTAGGACCGTCTACTCTCGTTAAAGATATGCAACAACAGAAAAGATGAGATAATCTTAAACGTTCAAGCCGATTGCATGCAAAATCTGAAGTTTCTATCAATATTGTCTTATTCCGTTGCAAGATTCACTTACAATGCCTATAAAGATTTCGCAAATACTAATGTATTCTTCTATAATTATTCAAAGTTTGCTTCATGCAATTCAGACGTTCAGAGGGTGAAGCTTTACTCAAAATTCGAGCCTCTTGTAAGGCTTACAAAGCTGAAGTTTCGTAGATTTTTTGCTGACAATGAAAACTAGCTGTAGCTGATTCAATTTTCCAGAGTTGATTTTTTCAACCTCGTATCTACACCAATCGATTGATTGGCTTGTCAGTTGTTAGTCCCATTCACGTTGATCGGTGGTGAGGTTACAAAATCTGTGAGTTGCATGCAAAACCTGGTCATAGGTTAGAAAATTCCTGATTCAATGAAGACGATTGATTGTGAACCAGTCAATGAATTACCAGGACCTTTTTGGATGGAAGCGACCGATAGATCCGGTCAAAGATGAAAAAAATTCATTCTAGAATAATTGGAAATTTGTTCGAAGTTACGAAGGAAACATTTGAAAAGATAATGTCATGAATCAAGTCGAGTTATTTCGCTTTGCCCATGCAGAGGAACATCGATCTCAGAAATAGGATGAAACCATAAGTGGGTGAACTTGACCCGCATAATGATGAATATGAAACGTCTCATTGACCGTTTGGAGTGATTCTTCACGATGACAACGCAAAGGTCATTGTGGAATCCCGTGATAGACGAAAATAAGTGTAATTTGAAAAAAATCACATAAAAGGCATTAGGTAAGCTTGACTCACCTGCAACTGCCTACCCATGTAAGCAGATGAACAAGTAGGTGGTTCCCGTGGAACTTGCTTTTAAAGAAACTGAGGATCAAGCACCAAGCCTATGTGAATTCTTAAGTGGGCATAGCCCCATAACCCAATAGTCCAGTACGGCTTTGACTGTCCGTGGTTAGAATAATGCGAAACGGCCACGGTAATACCCCAGTCAGTTCCTGGCTACTACTACTCACGATCAAATTTGCAATCAGGTGTACCTGAATCGTGCACTGTTATTATGACATTGGACAATACCTAACCAATACAGTATAGAAGTGAATTCTCAAATCTTGTTAGTCGTTGGTCAGTCTTCAGCTTGAATCGGTATTTGGTACAGTAACAATATAGGCATTGAACATATCATGAATTTCATGAAATAATCACCATTGTGAATAACATCGCTCAAACTTACCATCAAAGAAATCATGGAAGCACTGTCTGTTGTATTTCATTCTAGTTACTGATTCATGCAGCAGTCAGTCATCACGCTCGCCTGAATGGGCTGATGATTCCTAAAATGGATGAAATAGCTTTCATGGTTTCTTTATTGTCAGATGATCAATGACATCACATTGTGAATTATTTCCCGAAAACATTCAATCTCCTACTACCTTCATGTACATCCATGATTTGTTGTTCCTCACTTCATTTCCCAAAAGGATTAGTTGATAGACCAGCCCGAAAGATTTTCCGAACTGGATGGAACACAAACCCATCGATCCAAGCACAGCCTGTACAGTCCGTAGTGGTCAAACCGATAAGGTTGTGGCATTTGGACGAGAAGCTCGCGGATTCGAGTCCTCCCATCGCCGGTCAACTTTCCCACATGGCAGCTCTCTGATGGTTGCTGTCCACTTTCAGAAAACGATCTACAACTGAAAACATGCAGCGTGGACCAACGATATCTGTCATCGCTTTAATGAAATGAACTTCCATTCAGTCAATCGTTCAATTCTATGGCATTACCTATCAATAAACTGTATGCCGCAAAATTTCATCTCACTTATCCAATCTCCCTAGACGAGCAATCGAAAGTGAGTTCACGCTTACGGCGATCTGACATCCGAGCTCACCACGACACGTAGTCTTCCACGGGGTTCACCAATTTCACCTTTCCTTTTTAGATTTGTCACTGAAACGGTTATGGAGATAGCCCTATTCTCGTGAGAGAATAGTAGCATTGATATTTGCTCAGACAGGAGTCTGTCTGACTTGGAATATGTGGCTGATCTTGTGCTACTGAGTAATGATTCAGCTAAGTTGTAAGTTTTGCTCGATCGTCCGTTAGGTAGTGCAGGTATGTTCGATAGGCTTTTTGCATCTTTGAAGTGTAAATCGCTGTTACAGGATTGGGCGTGCTCAAACACTAACCTTGTTCTTGCAGGGCACCAACTGGATGACGCGGATAGATTTAATTACTTGGCGGGATTTGAATCCAATCTGGTGATCATTTATCACAAACGGTGTCTCCACTCCGATTCGTATTTGATAATTTGCTGCATCTGTGGCGCCGGCGTGATATCCGATTATCGATCAAAAGTCCAGTCTACAAGGTAACATTGAGGTTGGTATTGCTGCTCTACAGCATCTAAACAAGGTCATTCATATCAGATGTATGTAGACTTTCGGTGATTGAGCGCCGTTGTGTTTTTATCATTGGTCAAACTTGATATAAGAATTTTTATAAGTAATTGCATAGTTAGGTGCATGGAACCGAGTCCTGGGGTGCGCTCGTTAAAACAGGCACTGAATATGAACCCTTTAAGGCGGTTCAGATATGTTTTACGCATGATTACAGAATGATTGTCTCGTTGCACACTGTTCCGCCAGACAGGTTATAGTTGCAACATGGTTCGGAGTGGTCGATCGGTGGCCTGTCTTCATTCATTTGAAAGCTAGTCTTAAGAATTTGAAAAATTAACAACTTTAAGGCTGTACTGTTTTATTAGACATTTACATTTCATTTTCTTCATCGGTTTTTCGATCGGACGTGAACCGAACTCGTTTTGATACAGTAACATTTGTTTTCCATTAACTTGTTGAACTGAATGAAATCCAACTAACGCTTCCGGTCGTCATCACCCCTGAGGATGGCAGCCCGGATTTTCGTGTTAGAACCATTTGCGATTGGGTTTCGACAACTTTGCTATCTGCTAACTAGGGCAAAAAGATTACATAGTACCTTACACGGTCAGAATAGTACTATTCAATAAACACGTGTAAAATGCCACAAATCAGGCTACGGGATGCTCCAGTCAAATGCTGCCCCGGGGGAGTGATCATGAAAGAAAAGATAGGGAGAGTTTCTTTCACTGTATCAACGCATGTTTTCATGTTCACGTTGTTGGGATGTGCTTGTTAGCTCAAGTTAATTTGAATGACCCCAGGGGAGGACATGTTTGGATGCGAACGGCGCGATGGAATGAAATGTCTGTCCGATAGTTCAAACACTGTCTCTCCGTGTTTCGTATCCAAAGAAGCGTCTTCATACACACAAGTGCAAACCGGACCGGTCCATGTGAAACAAGCACAACGTACAACACGAACGAATAAAGTTGTGGGAAACGTGGTTCCACTAATGATTCGGTTCACAGACCCTCCTTTACTGTTTAAACTTCGGGAGGAACCGGGGATGAACTAATTTGCACCTGGGCATGATTTAACCTGATTACTAGAAAAAGTGAACTAGTGAACAACTTGGTGTAAGTTTTTCACCAAGTGAGTTCAGTGTTGTGTGGTACACTGTCGGATAAATTATGACAATAAATACCATCTCCCAAATCGACTCTGTTTTCCCGAATGACGGTGAAAAGTTCCCGGTCGAAATATCAAGTTCAGAGGTCGGAACATCGTGAAAACATGCAGCTTTTGTCAAGGCAAAGGTTGATCATCACCTACACAAGTTCTTCGCAAATTTCTTCAAACGCAGACCAACGTACGCGCACGGCATTTTGCTTCTAGTAACAAAACTTCCTGTATCCTTTTTCTGTTTTCAACTATTTGGACCAGAGGCCAAATACCTCTAGCCAGGAGGTAAAATCCTAATCGAGTCATGTTTAATGCCCACGTGATTGGCGGTGGTCAGAGGGAAAATGTCCTGACTTTTCGGGCATCAATGCCACTGGTAACTAGTCCTTCCGTGGCCGGTAAGTGTACCCACTTGGCAAGCCTCTATTAACCGGTGCTTCCATGACGAAAATGGTGCATGCTGATACTTTACTAGTAATAAATAAAGTAAAAGATGTGAAGGAAAAAGAATGCAAATTCGCGGTACCGGTTCCTCCTTGTCCTACGACAGTCAAATTTTCACCATAACGACAGGTGAAAAGTAGGAGTTCCAGAGAGTCACACACCCATGTTCTCCTAGGATCAGACCGTCTGATAACAATAGCAAATGCAGAAGTGTGGTTAGGAAGTTCTGACCAAAAAGGCCATGCGAGATTCTGTCCCGCAGATCACCGAGCAGGTGTCTAGCTTTGACTTCCACTTTTGATGGGCAAAAGTTCCTGTATCTTCCTGAATCCGGGTCCATTGGGAGAATTTTGTCTGTGGATATTCGTAAACATTTCCTCGTACCCGTTTCCTAGTAGTTTTTTCACGACAAAACTCCATCTCCATTTTGGGCGCATTCGATGACTAGTCTCTTCTGACTCAATAGCAAAGAAGAGGTTCTCGCAGGCCCTAGTTATGTGCTAACGTCGGGATTGAAGTCGGGATTCTGTATGTGCCGGTTATACAGCTGCTTCCTATAATTTTAATGATAGATTGCCAATTGGCGTTCGCGGAAACTTGACGGCAGCGCTGAATACCGACCGTGAGTCACGAAACCAAACATCCATGGGAATTCGTTGAGTTAGAGGCACAAGGCTTTCGTGATTAATTTTGAATCTTGTTTGCAAGCGTATGCTTAAGAATAAACCAAAATAACTGGCTTTTCGCGCTTAGCACGGTCTATGAACGCACTAACTGATGTTCATCCGCATGCTTATATTGTTGTAATTCTTTGATATGGACCTGCGTGATTTGCACCACCTATTGTATACGGTGGAGGAAGGAATCCGAGAATCGATTCTGCGTTGTAAAGAAGCATACAATCGATAAAATACAAGTATATCATGTGTTTGTCCGGTTTTGATCGGTCACCCCATTCGCATTAGGCCAAAAATGCTGGTGTCATATGAGGTAGAAAGCTTTCTCACTTGCTGGACGCAATAAGTTTTCCATATATGATAATTGCTTCTTCCATTGTTCTGACTTGTTTTGCATAGGCAAGAAAAGGTAAATAGCTATGCTTGTTTCTTTCTCCTATAAGGTAAGGACGATTCATGGAGACGCTCAAACTGAACTCAGAATGCTTGTGTGCTTGATAATCGTATGTGAAGTGCCGTCGAACAAATCAAATGATGCGGAGAACGTTTTCAGTTTGGAAAAACCAATTACTCCGACGGGTGCACCGAGATATAGATAGAAAGATGATGAGATTTCTCAACAGACAAAAATGAACGGACTGTAATTCGCGAACTTTTCGAAATATTTGTCTGGCTGGCTAGTAGTTCAGCTGAGGAAATGTCTTCATCAAAAACGACTGCTTTAAGCCCCTCGAGCGGACGTTTGAGCGACGTATAGCGACTAAACTGACCCAAATCAAAACAAAAACGGATCCAAACTGCTACGGCACTATTTGGAATAAGTTAATTATCTAAAATAATCAAACCTCGACAGTGCTCATTTCGGGCCCTGTTGCTACGCGTTCTGACAACAAATCATGTGAACGACAAACGCTATCAAACGGGTCAGTCAGTGGCAAACTCATACTCGTGGCAATCACGAGAGCCCAGATTATGTCACATTGACGCGAAAAAACAAAAAAACGGGATCTGTCCGAGATAATGTTGTTAGTAATGATTGGATGGTACGTAGGGCACAGGGAATATCAATGGTTGGTTTGAATTTCTCTTCTGATTTGCCTATGTGAACTGCTACTCCAGTTTTACCTGCCAACACCGACATCTTCATTAAAAAAATCCAACACTGTCCTATCAGTGAAGGAATTACAATCTAGCATACTTCAATATGAGTACAAAGTAGAAATAGATAGGTGGTAAACGATAATAACATTTGATCGAATTTTGCAAAATTGACCGACTGTTGCCAAA
Organism: Fasciolopsis buskii; assembly: GCA_008360955.1. Lineage (NCBI taxonomy): Eukaryota > Metazoa > Platyhelminthes > Trematoda > Plagiorchiida > Fasciolidae > Fasciolopsis > Fasciolopsis buskii. The sequence continues at coordinate 24,294 of LUCM01010205.1, read as the reverse complement.
TGCTTTGATTTTACAATTATCCATGACCTAACCCAGGAGACGAACTGATTCTCGGTTCTAGACGTTTGAAAAAGCTGCCAGCGACCAACTACTTCCTCCAAAAATGATTTTAAAAAACCAACTTACAGGTTTTCAACCCAAAGCATATAGACAAACAATTTTTTTCTAATATTTTTTATTTGCTTCCGGCATTCTAAATAAATTCATCGACTGGCTGTTTCCGAATGAATGTGTAAGAACCAAAATTATTTTCGACTTTACGTTGTAGCACAAGGGTGAAGAAAACGAGATCAAAGTTTGGTGTTTTGGCGTCTTCTCCGGAATAGTCAACAAGGATCCGAAATGCCCTGGACAGGGCAAAAGAGCAAAGAAAACCATTGGACTAGTTACGCAAACAATTCCCTAATTGCACGTCCGATTTTAATGAAACTGGCCAGGCCAATGAAACCGTTGCTCACAGTTCGGGAATGAAGAAAATTGACCGTCAGCACCAAGAGCAGTTTGCTGAATTGAAATCAGTGGGTTATCCAATCTAAAACTGCGAAAATTTATTTAATGGAACAGAAATTTGGGTTAAATACTACTACCAACTCTTCCATTCATCGTGTATTGTAACTTTGGTATTGCAAAGAAACCGGCATTTATGTTAACGAAAAACAAAATTTGAGCAGCTTCCAATTCCAGACAGACCATACGCGGTGAGCACAACTGTGACATCTACGCACAAACTTGTCTAAACCTCCGAGTGCGGAAGTCGCTAGATGATGAAATGCTTTCATTCCAGTTGTCATTGCGTGCTTGGAGTTGGACAAATGTTTCCAACCACCAGAGATCACTACTGGCCTGAAAATTTGTATAGACATTCAACCGTAAGTTAGCGTATCCATTCGGTCAAGTATTCGTAAGTCGCGTGGATAGCCTCAGGGCTTTCAGTTTTCGCGCAACTAATCAATCAATCCACAATCACGCTTGTGATACGTAGTGGGACGATCGGTTTCAAGTGAACAAAAATCACTTGTATATTTGTGTCTATTTTTCTGCCGGTTATTTGCGCATTGGGCAGGTTGAGTTTTCCCATTCCCAATTTGTAATATTGGCGACTAGGTCACCATTTTTTGCCCAAAGCGAACGTACATTGCTGGGTAGTTTCATAGAAATTTGAGGTTATTCACTCTGATTCTACGTTGTCTCGCTCTTTCCTTCCATGATCGGTGTGGTCTTATCTAATACATTGATGTCAACATAATGGCTTAAAAATGTCTGCCGTTGGACAGAATTTTGGGTCTCCAACTAGAAATTTCAAGTCTGCTAAAATTATTTGAAAGCCGAATTGAAGTTCCCCTGTAACTGAAAATGACTAAACTGTTTTCAAACATAAGTTCAAGTATTCCTTGCCAGATGGTTGATTAGTGGGATAAGCAGATAAAATCGGTGGAGACCAAGATAAAAACCGATTCATTTCTAGATATTTGCGCTGCATATTATATACCAAAGCAAGCGGTTTCTATAACAGATCGATAATACTGAACATGTTCGAAATATCTCGGCATAAGTGGACGATACAATGTTTCATTCATATTAGTCATAGCTGGTAGATCTTTGGATCAGCGGTTTTGAGATCGAGACTACTCATTGAGAATCAAACTAGAAATGAGTTCTGTGCATCCAAACAGAAGAATAACACGATAAACTGGTGTACCATTAGTTAAAATGAAATACGATTGCTAACAGTTATCAGGAACCGAATCAGAGATCGGGACTTGGTAGAAAAGATGACACCTATTGAAGCCTTGGGCACAATGTCTATTTCTAGGGATGAAATTCTAATATATATAAAACAGCGGAAATCCACGACGAGACACGGACAAAAGCACGCACAAATTAATGGACTGACAAGCCCTGTATCAACTGCAATTTGCAATTGGAAGTTTATAGGCTTTTTTGTCTTTACATGGTTAAACTTCTTACGCCCACCGAGAGAGGAAAGTGATCTCGTGAGAAGAACAAGATCGATTTCCTGGTTATTGTCGCCAATCAACTGCCTGTACTGTGCTTCGTTAGTTTGGTATTTCGATCTCCTTTCAATCACCGGTTATGTACACGGATAACAAGTTGTATTAGGAATCATACAGTTATTACAAATGTGACTGAGAGCATCAAACAAATTATAAATTGTCCACAACTAGGAGTGACTGGGCAGATAAGCACCAAGAAGTATACTTGATGAACGGTATTCACCGAACAATATGCAGTCGGACTCTAGGGTTCATTTAGTTCTCTAATTGAGGTAGTATACTACTTACACTAAAAACCAAACTCACTGTTTGTACACATTCCGAAAGTTTCAAGTGAGATTTTGATATCCAAACCAAAATGGAAGCCAAAGCATGTTGGGCTGGCTTCACATAAAGATGCCGGATACGCATACTTGGTAAGCTCCAATAAACCAAAAACCAGCTAGTCTTGTGCTTTGGAGTGACTGTTATATCCTCATGCATACTTGCAAAACAACCATTTGGATCTGAAATCCAAACCTCAGCACTTTGTTTTTTTGTCAAATTTCTCCTTGCCTGCAAAATAACAAATGTTCTGGCGAGTCGTTTCACGGTTCCATGGTGCAGTTGTCATGCATGCACCATTCTTCTCCCCAACCCAGTGCTTCAAGTTAGGCTACACTGACAAAGACACCAAAATTATATCCTCAAATTCATCTTTTTCTTCCTTCCTTGGTATCACATGTTTTGATTTGATAAATTAGCCAGTAATAATGAAAAATAAAAGTTTACCTCGACCAATCAAGAAATCCGGTGGAAACCAAAAAAAAATCACGAAGCGAATTATATTGTTTTATTTGTTTTTCTTTGCGTTTTCTCCTGTGCATTTGTCTTGGATTTTGGTGTGGACAAGTCAGCCCGTATGTGCTGTTTTCCCATCACAAATTAGGACGATTGTTAATACCCAGCCTATCAAGTATCGGATGAACGCACAAAACGTCCGGATTATTTTATCCAATCATTGCCTAGGTGCCGTAAACATGGATCTAGCCACACGAACAGATTTGTCCTAACGAAGCATGGCCGACTATTTGTGGCACGTGACCGAACGATTAGAACATTCATGCATGGGCAATCATGCGTAATGAAAACAAGATGATTGCGGCCAAATGCACCGACCGAGTCATTATCGCACGTGCAAAATCAAGTCGATTAAGGGCATGCACAAACAAAAAAAAACAGTTCGCCTCGTTTTTCCCCTTTTTCTGAGCTCTATCCCCTCTTTCCCACCCTCTCTCACTCTCTCGATCTCCTTCTGGATATCCTTACGGGCAAATTGTCCGGGGATGGTTTATTTCTTCTTGTTTTCGAGTGGTGGTAGTGCTCGAAACTGAGTAACAAATATCCTTTTCAGATTTTCGGATGGAAAGTTTGCGGGATGAAATATAGTCCATTTTTTAATGTCTGTCTTCATAAGTTGTTCTAATAGACGAAAAGAGAAAAGAAGACGAGCAAATTATTGTTGACCGGAGCACAAGAATAATACTGCCTCGTTTGTAATCATACAGATGATACATCCGAGCAGTTCTGAATAAGGCGAACCTGAAAATGAGATCAATGGAAAAATAAAACATTTGCACTCATCGCCTAGTAAAAAGAACGACAAGTAAACGATTCAAGTACCTCGGTGTAGCTGCTCAGAAAGTCGGGTGAAATGCGATTCCGATTTATCGGAAAGCGTGATAAATATGGAACAGTGAAATTTCTACAGAAATTAAATCCGGATGGCATGGATCGAAAAGCCGACCATGTGGAAATGTGAGGACGCCAATTTGAGAGGTCATTGCGCAAAGAAAGTGTGCAATGAAACGGTATTTTGCGCTCAAACTTCACAGAGTTTATTGAACCATTAGTTTCGTGTCATGAAAGACACATGGTTAGTGATTTATATTCGTCGACGGAGAATTTTCGGGGCTTTTTGAAGGAAACCTGCGGAAATGTGACGAATTATTGACGCGTCTGATCCCAGACCGATTACAAATGATTCGTAACAAAAAACCTTTGACGAGTGCCTGTTGTGGCCGTAATAAATGATGGAGTCATATTATATTCTTGAATCACCTTGTTATTTATGGCACATTTTGTGTTCCGAATGTTCGCCGAACTTCTAGACGACTCCGAAACCATGCCCTTAGATCAAAGTGGTAAATGAAATCCCTGAGGGCGTAGCGTCACTGAAACAATTAAGAGCCCAATATGACAGTCAGACAGTTTTTAATCCAACCGTGTCTGATTTCGTTTTACGCCAAAGAGAAATAAGTTTTGCCATTCCCGAAGAATATCACGAAGAAATTTAAATGGAATGGACGTGATTATTTCTAATTGACGTTTAGACAGGGAAGATACGCCTTTGCTAACGGCACGGATGAGCATTAACCGTCTCGCCTACGCTCTCCCTTCCGCGTTTGTGTGTACATCGCTGGCGTTGCATCCGTTGGAGTAAATAATAATCAACTTCGAATTCCTTTTAGCCACAACAGAACGTACAGGCGGCAACTAGGATCCGGAGACAGAATAATCCAGGTTACAAGGTCACTGTTGCCTAGAGTGTTCCAAACCTAAATGAACAGTGATACCTAGGAATGCTACTTGAATTATTAGGACCTTGCATGAACAATAGGTCCATTCGAACAGTCTCGTCTGGTGATTTATCGGGCAGTGCAGTTGTCGATAACCACGTAAACTGTCTCTTGATTTCGGGGAAGATATGACCTATTCGTATGTACAACATACTACTTATAAGAAGTGGACAAACCAGACCGTCAATACGGAGACAAAATCCAGTGTTTGGCAATTGGGAACAACAGTATTTGACCTAATTTTGTCTGCATGAACACTTGCGTGCTTGTAATGATGTGATAACGTCTCTGCTCAGATCAAAAACAAGTCATAAAACCTTTGTAACATGCTCTGGCCAGGGAATCATTTAAATAGTTCCGTAGGATTTCGATTTCGTCTATAGTCCACACACGCAATCTTCCGTTTGCCGCTTGATATCCTTTATCTTTTACTTCCTTTTTTAATGAAATCACAGTGTAAATCATTTTTCTGGAAGGGGGCGTGGCCAAAAGAAGCTTAGGATAGTTGACTGAAGTTGAGAGGATTCGAACCCGTGACCTTCACGTCCAAACACCACAACCTTATCCGTTTGGCCACCGCCGATATCGACAGTTGCTTTTTGGCTTTTCGTGGTCTAGGTCCGAAGCCATTTGAAACTGTCCTATACGGTTCCTGTCTACAGATTTAGTTGAACCAACTACATAAACTTTTTTTTTCCAATCCGCGTCCGTTTAAAGTCATCTTGGACCACGGGGTAAAAGCAAGAATGTGATTCCGTTAGCGCACAGTGTTGCTTTGGCCTGTATTAAGCTGACCTTTTGCGAAAATAGGTTGCTCCGTATCGATCCCAGTGATCTATTCGTCACTTGATTAAATTCAGACTGAAAGATGATAGAGCGAAAAGCAGAACGCTTCAAGTTAAGGGAGATTGTGTAGAAAGTCAGTCACTATTTGATCTCGATTGTTGAGAATTTGGACTAGATAGGAATCAGTTGATGTCCTATTAGATATTTATTCGAGCTGGTGTGAAATGCAAGGTAGAACGTGTACAGGTACGAAAACAACAGTTAGAAAGGTCATTGTGAAAGGAATGGGACGGATCCAAAAATGATTTCATGTGCAAATATTTCGCACGCGGATAGATGCATGTCAACCAGTTTGGTGCAGAGTTCTTCCCGTGGTATGTGAGATACACCACTGATAATTTGGAAACCACGACTAAAGATCCTGAACTTCTTCTTTGGTAAATCAACAAAAGTGACAAGGGAACAATAGAAGAGGGTGGAGAAAACGCACTGGCAAACAAATAAGAAGATAGTGTTTTCCCTGACCTGGAAGCGCCGCAATCTTTTCATGCAAAATGATAGTCTTCTGAGATTTTATACACAAGTGGAAATGTGAGGGGACCGTCCTAATTTTTCATCAATAGTAATTCATCATTGCCTGACGGCGTCTACCTTAGTGAATGGTTGCGTATTAATGAAAGAGGGGTCAGCCGAGAAGGCGGACAGAGAAAAAGTAGACGAAAAGTTGATACATATTGACAAATAAAGATTTAGATCAGAGCGAACAGAAAAATCTCGAATGAGAAGAAAATTGTTGGAAGAGTTAGGGGGAATTTTCCCTTCGGGATATAGACTGCCAGAGAGTAAAGTCATCTGCACATCTAAATAAATGACCAGGGTAACTAGCATATAGGTCGCTGATGTGTGTTGGAAACAAAATAAGGGGAAAGGACAGTTTCGTGAAGGATTCCAGAATTATTTACCAAAAGAGTATATTTTCGTCATCCCAGTCTTGTGCACTGAGCTCTGTTGGTGAAGTAGCCTGATAGCCATGCCAAGATGCGTTCGGGACCGCCAAACTGTTCAAGTTTGTGAAGACCGTGGAACAGAGTCGAATTCAGGGGAAGGTGCACGGGACAGATTTGGTGGATCCATCCCAGTGCGTGTTAACAAGATGACCCCGGGGAGCCACAGCATCCAGCTTGGACCTGTTTGATTTGCACGCATAGGATCATCGGGCGCACTAACAAAAGACTTTAGGCGCCTTAGGACGGGGCGTTCTGTAAGTTCAAGACCGCCGGGCACAAAAGAGTTGGGACAAAGGTGTTTGGCTAGAAGTCGTCTGTTGACGATTTCAGTGTCGGTGAAGCAATAAAGCCATTGCAGAGAAAACGTTTTCCTGGGGAACAACAAGTATCACATTGTTGGTTGGTGATTCAAAAATAACCCAAGAGCCTGTGTAAAAAAGAGAAGAAATTTTCATGGAGAAAACATCCTCCTTCTTTAATTTTGGTTTGGTTAAACTCCTTAAAAGTTTGGAATACTGTCCGAGAATTAATTTTGGGTTTTACAAGTAACGACCAGCGAAAACTGATTGAAATTGAAGCGCCTAGTTAAAGCAATAATAACCCGAGGTGATTGGTAACAATTCTATCTACGGTGGAGCTACCTCAGGTTGAGGAGGTTAATAGGTTAGTCAAATCATTCACGGTAAGGGTATGTGTCGAGACGTGATTAAAATCGCGTACGGTGATGTGGACGTTATCATCCAGCAACCGGACCAAAACGTTCATAAAAGAACCGAAAAAAAGACGAAATATCAGTTCGTGGGCAAAACGGAGCTTCGTATATATTGGTTGTAACTGTGCTCCTACGCTGAGAAAACTTCGGATGGTACTGAATATCTAAGGAGCCAATAACAGAAAATGACTATGAATAGACTGATTCAGACGTGGTTGACTAGAAGGAATTTGTGTATTGAACATATAACCGGTTTTCTAGTCCTTGAATTGTCTTTCCCGTCGGCATGCATCGAGGCCTTGAATGGATATAAGGGCATCTACAACAGATACATTTTACCTTAGTTCTTGAATACAAATCACAAATGTACGAACTTCCATCTGAGAGCAAAGAATAAAATAGGCATACGGTAATTTATTGGACACAGCGTATGTTAGTACATAGTACAGATGGGACAGACAATTTGACCGGCACGGTGCAATTACGAATGGCGTTCCAACTGACAGGAATGATTCTATTTGATTTGGTGGGAATTCCTTGATGTAGATGCAAAAATAAATCCAAAGAAGGATAAAATTCATGAGCATACTTGAGAAGGACTAAATCCAACCGCGAATAGCGGCAAATAATGCTCATCTTCCAAAAAAAATCCCTTAAGATGATTAGTCGATGAAATGGGGATCGAAATGTAGCGCAGCCAGTCAGAGGGGACGCCAGTCGCTTTTTCTGTTTTTTTGTTCAAATATTAAATAGAGTTAATTCCAAGTTTCAGTAGAGTTTGGTCAATGATTTGGTGCAAAAGAGGAGCTCTGTGTTAGGCAATATATTAATTTCACGATGCGATTAATTTCATTCCAAACGTTCGCTAACATTGTGCAGGTAATCTGCAAATACGTCTACCTGTTCGACGATTCTTATCTAAAGTCCGGATTATGTACTCACTGTGTGAGCATTTAGGATCACAGGTGGACAACGAGAGCTGCCTACGGTCAGCGATTAAAATGTACATACTTTCATGCGCTAACACCCGATTCTGGGAACATTTTGTTCCCTCATTCATATACCCTGCGATTGGCAGTAAGAATACGTAGATTGTCATTTACAGATTGTTTTTTGCAACTATTCTCATCTTGGCTTCAAGCAAATTCCGCCGAGTTTTCATTCCAGCGGCATTTCGATCTTCCGTAACTTCAATGTCCATATTTCGTTGGTTTTCTAAGAGAGATTTGAGCAATTCGTGCCAGCAGGCAACTCGTTAACCCTAACCCCCTGATGTTCTCGCGCGCGGACTTGCGAGTGCCATAAACGTGCCAGTTGGCATCATCATATACTGGGTGAATGTACTGCCCTATGTTTAGCTGAGTATGGTTAAAAATTGCTTGCAAGTTTCAAAGCAAAGCGCGATTTAAATAGCCTGTGCAAAGTCTACTATCTTTAGCTGAGTCAAAATACATCGTAACGAAGATTTCATCGCTTTACAATGTATCAGTGGCTTCAACGGGAAACACTAACATTCTGGCTTGATGGATTGGACCCGGTGTTCATCCAACTTTTGATGCCAACAGCTGTGAAATATACGATGATCTTCCCCGTAGGTTTACCTTCTGTCCATCTCGTATATTTACTCTTCCAATACTAATGACGCGCAACGCGGTGAGAACAATGGTGCATCGACGGGGCTGACATAGTACGAAGACAATAACGTTGCTCTCTCAACACGGGTGCGAAATGTGAATAAACGAAGATTCTGAATTACACAAACGCGCATTATTCTCGCGTTTGTCTCTTCTTTCTCCTTCGGATGAAACAAGGTTTAAAACGCAAATCTCTGTGATAACTTCTTACTGCTGGCCGCTAGTATGTTTTCCTGTCTAGTCTATTGACAATCGGACGTATCTCCATGTCATAATAAATGCAATGGGACTAACCAATTCTAGCAGACATGAAGTTCTCAGGGGGTTTAGATAGGTGCGTTAGGCTTTTAAGCCGCAAACGTTTCATCGTCAGTCGAGCTAACATCATCAGATCAACAAAATCCTTACCTGAGCTACGATAAAAGCAAATTTTCAAATCGATTGGGATGCAAAATTTATTCATCAGACCAAAACCAAATAACGTATATCAGTTTTGTTTGGTCAATAGCCAGCGATGGAACAGTTCGTTGGCTGATTCAGGCCATCACTATTAACTAACCTTAACGTGTGATTTTTCCTACTAAGCTAATGGAATAGATTGATCAGGGTGACGTCGCCGCGGTTGCATTGACCTTTGATCAGGATAATGGATATGACTACTCATTATCCATTATCCTTTCATTTTTGTTCTGAATATGTTATTGCGGTGTTAATCGACGGTTTGGACTTTAAGGAGACCGGGAGAACACATGTACTTCGTCAACTCACTTTGCCAGTGATGAACCATAATTGGGTTGCACCAGATAGAAGATTAATGCTTAGCTGAGTGGAGAACAGTTTAGCGTGTTCATCAACTTTCGCACTGAGGAGTGTTAGTATTGCAAACGTAGCCACATGTTGAACCAATGATCAAAGCTTTACATTGGGAACTATTCAAGAAAAACCACTGTTCCAGTCAGTTAGTTCGTGTATCATGATAACGATACTAGCAGTTCAGTGGATCAGTACGTATTTGCTTGTATGTGTGCTTGTTCAGTACTGCTTGCTTGTGTCACAGAAATGAATCCATGATCCCCAGTTACATGCAAGGCAGTTAAAGACAAGATCACCCTCGAATAAAAACTTTCATCATCAATAAGCGGCTTTTTTATTTGGAAGAATCATTACTCTAGTCATCTACTAACCGATAACTTATTTTCACCGGAGTAAAGTATGTGTGGTGCGCAATCTGCATTTTGTAGTCTTCAAGTATACCCAAAATGAATACGGAGTGATAACTACGGTCAATTGCAAAAACGAGACGGTTACTTTGTGTTGCCTACACGGCGACTCGTAGGCCCTCCTGGGAGGTTGTGTATGTGCGGGTGTGTAGGTGTATTTTCCCTTGCGAAAGCAGCTGTGATATACTATCTGATCAAGTTGTACATAAGAACGAAAGTTTCAATAAATGAATTTATTGCGTGATTGTTCTATCGACATTCGTTTTTCATAAAGGAGACAGGAATAGGTTCAAGACTATTACCATTCTCTCGTTTCCTCGCACTTCGATGCTTCTAACGAAGTCCATCCAAGTCGCACCTCGATCCACCCGGTCGTCTCGTGTCTAGGCCGATTATCTTCTTTGGCTTTGCCTGTGCTCGGGGAAGAACGACTAGCGACGGTATATTTGCCTCGTTCACGAGAGAATAAAAAATCATGTCCATTCGAATTCGGATGGAATGATATACCAGGTGTGGTAACGAGGAAAAAACAGAGCCTCGTTAAGGGCAGTTTGGTGGAACGATATATCCTCATTACGGTTGTACCAAACCTGGAATAAATTACGAATTAAACGCATGAAACGGGCGCTTGTTCACAGCACGATGTCTCAAAATCGGACATCTTTCTCCACAAAAGGCTGACTTTTACTCCATTGAATGTGTCTATGAGGAAAGAGAAACAGTAACCAAAGGGTGTGCAAACGAGTCGTTAAACACTCAAAAGCCATTTTTAGTTGACCACAGATTCATGCACCGAATAATGCAAATTAGTGTACTTTCAACAGAGGGTTGCCAAGTGGGAAAGTTGACCGGTTGCGGAATGATTCAAATAGCGAAATTCATGTCCAAACGCGATGAGTTTATCCGCTTCACTACTGCCGATTCTATCGATTCTCTCCAAATCATTACCATGAAGGAAGTCCAGTCCTTCTATACTGAGGCCAGTCACGTTACCAGACATTTATTTTCTTTCTAAGCCTAGTTTATGATCCCGCCAACGATCGCCACGTCATCAGTGTGGCATAGACACCACGGCACTTTCATGTCAAGAGGGCTAATAACCGCGGATGAACTATTGAGAAATTATTTGGTCCTTTGTTACTCCATCTTTCCGAGCCACGGTTGCGGTTTGTGTGCGTTTGTGTGTGCGGCACTAGTTGGGCATTCGAACATCAGTCAGTTCGTCCAAACTGGACCGTATACTGACAGATATATGGTAATCACCAATTGATCGGAGTTCGTTAAACATTTAACTCTATCGTTCAGCATTAAACAGCAGGACAAGCCTCACTGACAGCTGTCTATTCCACACGGTCACATTTTTCAATAAAAAGAGTGAATAATCAAGGGGAGCAATTAGTGAATCTACAAAAGCGGGGAAAACATAAGAATGCTGCTGTAGCCAACACACGAAACAATCTAACTGTACGAAAGCAATTTTCAGTCATTCTGATTCGACAGAAAATGACAACACGATTGCCACTGTTCACGGTTCAATGCCATATCCCTCAGTGTCTGCAGCCAACCAATTGGCGAGTCTTTCGGACCCCAACCACGAAGACGTGAGACATCTACTTTACCTAAGTTTGCTGTACATATTCTCACTCCACGTTGCCACGTCATTTGCTGATCTCCACATGATTCTTCCATCCTTTGAGAAGAACCCAGAATAGGGCACGGTATAGTAGACGAGTGTTCGTCATACGCAACACGTGACCCAACCAGCGTAGTCTGCTGAGATTCGTACGCTGAAACTAGGCATTCTCAGAATTGGCACATAGGACCAAAACCCTGATCTCCATATTACTCACCCGGTAATTCCATCTAATTCTAGCCATACTACGTAAACATCGGTTGTTGAAAACCTCCAACTGACGAACATCACCCACACGCATACTCCACGTCTCGCAACCGTGCAACAGAATTGAACGCACTGCGTCACAGTACACACGACCTTTCAACTTCAGTGAAATATCAGGCCGACGCCACAAGTGCTTCAATCCAGCGTAAGCTGCACGAGCTTCGGATATACGCATACTTACCTCCAATCCCGAGCTACCATCGTTAGACACGCAGCTATCAAGGTAGGTGAAACGGTCCACAATCGTCAGCTCCTCTCCATCCAGTATAAAGTTCGACGCTGCTGTCGTCCAGTCCTGTAACAGTACTTTACACTTTGAAGGTGCAAAGCACATGCCAAACCGAGCAACCGATCTCGACAGTCTATCTAGTGCCCGTTGTGCATGGTCCGCAGATTCGAACAGGCACACGACGTCGTCTGCGTAATCTAGCTCGCACAGCTTCCCTCCACTTCCCAATTCGACTCCTACATCCCGAGGACCTCCTAAAGCATCTGCCATCACCTCGTCCATGACGAAGCTGAACACGAATGGAGAGATGAGACACCTTTGTCGAACGCCAATGGTCGTTTCGAATGAACGTGACAGTTCACCGTATACCCTAACGCGACCATAGGTATGCGAGCACAATGCTGGCAACAGGTTCACAAACTTAATTGGCATACCCTTCCGGTGGAGAGCACTGAGTAGTGCCGGTCGATCCACGGAGTCGAAAGCACCTTTCAAGTCGAGGAAGACTGCGATCGCAGGGCGGCGGTGTGTACGGCACGTATCGAGCATCTGTCGGAGAGCGAATATCTGGTCTTTGCAAACTCGACCTGGACGAAATCCGGCCTGTTGTTCGCGGATATTAGTCTCGCGAATCGGTGTCAAACGGCGCAGCATTATCGAAGCGGACATCTTAGTAACTATCGGAATTAAACTAATCCCACGATGATTGCTGCAGTCACTCCGTGTACCCTTCTTGAAGATGGATATAATCAGTGAATCACCCCACGATAGCGGGATACGTTCCTTGTTCCAAATATCACGCAGCAAGGAGGTAAATGATTCCACCAGCACTTCTCCACCCAATTTGAAAAGAACTGGGGGAAGTTCATCGGGACCGGCAGCTTTTCCCCTCTTCAGAAGACGAATATTCGACTCCACTTCCACTTCCGTTGGGAGATCAAGTGACACCTCCCAAGGATTCACAGCTCCAGATGTCGGACTAAGGACGTTAGCCTGTGGCCGGCTAAACTGATGCTTGAAATGCTCAGCCCAACGGTCAAGCTTTTGCTGGCTATCATGGATGAGCTCTCCATTCCTATCGCACACGACTTCACTAACCGAAGTTCGCCGGTTTCGCCCACCGCTGTCGCGTAAAAGCTTAAACAGTATTTGACTGTCACCCGAAGCGGACGCTTCCTTCATCTCTTCGGCTACCTTACCCACCAGACCTCACGGCCATTCCTAAGGTTTATCATCAACTGACACTGCAACTGCCGACGCATTTTATTCCCCTCCTGGCTCGCATTTTCGCTCAGTTAGATCCAGCGACCGTTGTGAGATCCAGTGTCTGGTGAACACTAGATCTAGGACCACAGGCGAAATCTGTTGCCTAGTGCATTGCCTGCTTAATTTGATCCCACTGGTCGTCTACACAACCGCTCGTCGGAGCTCTTAGTTATTTGGATAATTTCTGCTCGTAGCCGTTGCGAACAGCTGAATCAGACGGACACTCGACAGCCAATCGCGTTTCTGGCCTGCGTCGATTGTCATTGAGCTGCAGTATAAACCGCATTAAAACTAACTCATGGTCCAATTCGAAGTACGTGGTCCAGTATGATCTACAATTCTGGACGGAACCGCGTCAACGGTAGCTAACTGCCATATGGTCAATCTGACTCAGTGAACCTGTCGAGTTAGAACGCCATGTCGCAGTGCTACACGAACTGTGTCGGAAATTCGTAATAGTTAGGAATATATGATTATCTGCACAGAATAGGAGAAGTCTTTCTCCGTTGTCTGTTCGCTGTACAGGCAAGGCGCATCGCCCACCTAAACAGGACTCCGATGCACTCAGTTTTCCAACTTGTGCATTAAAGTCACCTGCTACCACTACAATGTCAGAGCCTTTCCTCTTCCGGACAAGAACGAGCAGTTTGTCACAAAGCTAGCCTCTGCTTGTCAGCGCTATAGTCTGTTGCGGTTTATGCCGAAGTGGTGAACAAATGCCGCTTAACACAACTATCCTTCCTGATGCTGACTGATCCCAGCGGTTGTTCGACGCTCAAGCGATGTTATCTGCGATCCAGTTTAGAAGGGACGCTTGAACCTTCTCTTCAGACTTTTCCCGAATGGCTTTGACCCACAGCTTGAGCTGCCTCGTCTCCTGAAATGTGCAAGGAATATCTTGACGAGGCAGTTGGTCCAGGTGGCTGAATTAATCTACTCGAGCTCGTGTTTCACTGACGCAGCAGGCATCAGTCGAATGTGAGTCAGTTCAATGACAGAGCCAAACACGCCCGTTGACCAGCCTGCATTAAAGTGCGCGTATTCAAGGAACTGAGATTCAGAGGTTGGCGAGGCTTGAGAAGATGTGAGCTGGCAGACTGAAAACCACCTTCCACACCATTTGACAATGCACCACTGCGAGTATTAGGCAGGTTGAATAAAAAGATGATCGACAGCAAATGAACACTGAAGAGGCCGACAAAACCAGTCAACCCTGTTTGATTACTGGAGTGGATGAAGGCATGTGAATGCAAAATATGGGAGCGACTGCATGAACCCAGTAAAACGGCCAGAAATATGTAAATGCTATCGAATGCCAACCACCAGAGTTCATAGCGCTTCTAGCTGATCAATCAAACAAATTCCATGCATCGCTTCGAACCCATTGGACTTGAATCAAACTTGATTCTTATGTCCACGGGACAAACTTTCTCCAGTCTCTCAGTGACCGTTTTCTTACTTTTTTTAAGATAATCCGGGGCCCACATCTGCTGCTTTCGTGTGTGCAACAATGAATGTCGTTGGAGATGGAGATTTTGGTGCCGAAAAATCGGTTTCACCGATAAGACGTACTTATCTAATCTCGGCGCAAATGGGAAAATTCTCCACGGACAAAATGTGTATTCGTCTGGATTTTGCCCAAAACCTCGTTCATCTGAGCATTACTAATGAAGATGACGAGTGAAATAGAATTTGCTTCGCAGAATTTTCAAACGAAGGCACCGTTTCTTGATTAGAGTCGAATAGAGTCGGATTGGATGTCGAGGATCGATTGATTGCCTCGTGCGATGAATGAAGGGGGCAGAGGGCAAAAGTTTTACACGGAAACCAACTACGTCTGTGCGCTGTCGGCATCGCCGCTGTTTTACACGTATATTTACTGCTCCTCCGTCTCTCTCCCTGTCTGTTTTGGGCATCCCATCCTAGATACGATTTGTGACTCCGATCTAGATGCAGACTGGATTACGAGCTTGGAGCGGTCAGTGGGCAAATGTTTGTTGCACCTACACATTGGAATCGACTGGGTTCGTTGTACCGCATCATGCAGCATTTTGTATATCCCAGAATTGTCCTACATCGCGGAGTTTTGGTGCTGATTTGTAATTATGCTGGACGAATGCTTAGAAACTTTTGCGTTTCAATAAAATACGGCGGCTCAGTGTCATCAACGTGTCAAACTCACGATCCTATGAATCTTGCCCGTGCTCTGTCGACTGACTGTTGTGATAGACTGGTCTCACACACTCAAAAATCGAAGCATTTCTTAAACCACTAGTAAAAACCTCAGTTTTCGTGCTGAAACATACGCTAGTAGTCACATTATACAACATCATTTTTGATAGTGAAATGAATCCTGCCGCCAAAATCTACCGTTACCAGTACTTACCGCATCATGTCTCACTGAGCATGTTTGTCAAAAACGTGATTTCCTGTCTCACGTTTCCCACACAAGGTGCGAATCTGTGCATCTCTTATGGATCGTTCAGGAAGTTCGTGGGTTTGCTTCAATAATGGTTAACGACCAGGACGTCAGTGTACGACACTTTTTCGATGGAAATAGCAGTACAAGCAGAGGTTTAGATCAAACACGGAGTTCCGTGGAAAAGTGATTATTTACAACAGATTTAACGGGAATCACCGCCCTTCAAACAAAATTTTTCACGCAAAAATCTGAGAACAATTTGATTAGTCTTACCTTTTTGGAGCGAGCGACTAGACTATCGCTCACGTGTCCACGATCGCTTCCAGATCTCGAATCTCGGGGTTCTAAAGTGATTAAGTATGCCGCTACTGTTCACCCAGGTTCCCATCTACATGGACCAGAATTGCCAAGTTAGACTTGCTCGGGTGCCTTCTTCAGCGACAGCCAGCACGAATAATGTATGCTTCGAATATGGAGCCCTGGTGGGAGCCAAAACTCAGGTCTGATGTACCTTCAGTATAAAACTGACCGGATGAACTGAAGATTTGAAGTAATGCTTAAAACAAATTAACAATGACCCCATGGCCAATATACAGGAAATTGTCAAACATCTATTCCTTAAAGTTTTATGCAATCATTTAGTTATACATGATATAGTTGCAAACATACCCCTCTCCGTTGTAAGGTGGGAGATTAGCACGGCTATCGGTCCACTTTCTGCGACAAACTATGTTTGACGATAGAAACTCAATCCCGATCCACATATTCAATCAAAACGAACAGTCATACTTGATGATTTCTTTCCAAATCTAAGGGGAAAGAAGATGGACAAAAAGCAAGAAAATCATCTGAATCGTAGCAAGCACATTTTTTCTTGTTTAGACTGGTTTAGTCTAGGTCGCAAACGGCAACCGTAGGTTTTTTCTGGGTGTTTAGTGAATTGAACCGGTGGATAAGTTGAAATGTGATTAAGAGCAACCAGATATTCTGGAACATTTCGGAGGGAAATGTTTGCTGCTCGAAAACCGTTGCTCGTGCTTACTATCCCGGGGTAGAAATGAATATTGTTCTCAAAGTTGCACAGTTCCATACAGCTGTGGGTACAACATAGCGTCGTTCACTAAAGGTTTCGGTCATCAATGCAATCATTTATTCCATATGTCATAATGCTGAATTAGTAAGCACAAACTATCAAAATGATTAACACTTCTTACGGTCTCTTTTAGGTGGAATGAAAGATTAAGGACCGGCTTGGTCCTGCTGTTTCGAGAGGATATAGTGACATTTCAGGCTCTCAGCCCAAATCGGAACAGTGCATTAGTGAGAACTAGCGTCCTGCCAAAAGTGGGCTCCTTCCCCATAAATTTATACACGAATTGTATGCGTATAGCATACGTTTGTAGATGGATTTTCCGTAAGTGTACTTCACTAGATGAAAAACTGCGTGTTTCTGCCTTGCCGTTGGGAAAGAACCACCATAACAAACACTGCTGTTGTCGGAAAATATATCCTTAAAGTGGATCATAAAAATAAAATCCGGAGTTTAGGATTGCCATTATGATCGCGGGTTATAGGGCCGGAACATTTTATCAGAGGGTAATTGTGAGTGTCATTCTTTTATGCTGATGGGGACATGGTACCGGGACAGTTTGGTGACTTGACCAATATCACAATGGGCTTAGATCGGTGGTCTTAGAGTTTGGTTATTCACCGAAACTATGCGTAGATTGCACCTTTACGCGAGCGTTTAACTAATAATGTAGTAGTTTCCCACGTATGTTTTGGCCAAAAAGAACAATTCTGGTTTCCACACCATTCCAATCGCTAAACTTATTGTTCCGATCCAAAACGCTTCGTCACCAATCAACGGTGACACTGTACGTCGGTCATTTCCTTCGAATCTAGAGCTTATCGATAACCTGGAACTTAAACGTATCTTTTTTTACCTGATATTTATTTATTTTTCACTTCTTTTATTGTTGAAATGAAAGTTTGCATCATTTTCCAGAAAGGGGCAGCGGCCAGCATCGGGCTACCCAGTGGATAAGTTGACCGGCGGCTTGGGGATTCGAACCCGCGGTCCTCAATTCCGGAAGCCACGACCTCATCGGCTTGACCACCACCGATCGACTTAATGTGCCAAACGGAATTTAGCAAAATGGCCACTGGGAAAGTTACTGAATCGCATTCTTTTTTGCAGCACAAGTTTAGATGTTATCTAGAAATGCACGAAAACGGAGACTAATTCGTAGAATAGCCACATAAAAAGCTCTGATAGAACAATCGCACAAAACAAGCCCAAATTATTTGTTCAACATTTTCTTTCATCTCCCCTACAAACATCGACGAAGTAGCAAGATGACCAATAAAGGGCTTCGAAATTCTGACCACATGGGATGATCATGCCAAGAAACAGAGCAGTTGCTAGCCCTAGCTGGGACTTTGGCAAACCGTACGTGACGTGTTTCCCAAAATCCAGTAACACACTCGGCAGCCCTAAATCAAATTTTTTTTTAAAAATATCAGTTTTTCCTTACTTGTCCCTATAAGCGACCGATGAAAATAATATGAAAGTAGCGAGAATAAAGACAGAAATGTCCCAAAATTATTCACACTTGTTGAATGGATGTCTATCCTATCCGAATCGGCATCAGAGGTCAACAAACACCATGATTCTTTGACAAGTACAGATCCGTGCGTGCATATGAACGTGTGTGTGTGTGTGTGTGCGTGCGTGCATGCATGTATGTGGGATTTCAACATAGCGCAGACTGAAGTGATAGTTCGATCGGAAAATGTCCACTTGATCATCCGGAGCTATTTTGCAAACTTTACCGGTAGCAGTCGTCAAGCCTTAAGCCTCGGGGATTTTCAACTAATAGTTTGCTGGTTCAAATGCGACCACAGTCGATCAGCTTTCCAATCTGGCAAACCTTAGCTAGGTTCAATCACTTTTCCAAAATGTTCGCCAATATCTCGATTTTATTAACGCGAAATACGAACGGATATCCTAAACAATTGACAAAAAGCCCGTCCAAATCCAAACATTACTGATGCCAGAAGAAACGTCTGGGAAAAGAAATCGTCCGAGTACTTAGCAAAAGGTGTGGAATCAATCACTTAGTCAGACGGATGATACTTTTGGCTTATTTTCATAGAGTTCTGATAACGGAATTAGATCACGAACTTTTCATCGTTAGTCAAGATGAAATCGTCAGTGCGTGCGCTCAGTTTTTGGGATTTTTCATTACCTTTCGGGATGCCATTCATTGGCTTTATCCATTACCTGTCTTGGCGATCTTGACCTGGAACCTACGTCATCGTCAGTTGCACAAAATCAGCCAGATATTCCAAGTCAGACAGACTCCTGTCTGAGCAATATCAATGCTACTATTCTCTCACGAGAATAGGGCTATCTCCATAACCGTTTCAGTGACAAATCTAAAAAGGAAAGGTGAAATTGGTGAACTCCGTAGAAGACTACGTGTCGTGGTGAGCTCGGATGTCAGATCACCGTAAGCGCGAACTCACTTTCGATTGCTCGTCTAGGGAGATTGAATAAGTGAGATGAAATTTTGCGGCATACAGTTTATTGATAGGTAATGTCATAGAATTGAACGACTGACTGAATGGAAGTTCATTTCATTAAAGGGATGACAGATATCGTTGGTCCACGCTGCATGTTTTCAGTTGTAGATCGTTTTCTGAAAGTGGACAGCAACCATCAGAGAGCTGCCATGTGGGAAAGTTGACCGGCGATGGGAGGACTCGAATCCGCGAGCTTCTCGTCCAAATGCCACAACCTTATCGGTTCGACCACTACNTTTCGGGCTGGTCTATCTATCAACTAATCCTTTTGGGAAATGAAGTGAGAAACAACAAATCATGGATGTACATGAAGGTAGTAGGAGATTGAATGTTTTCGGGAAATAATTCACAATGTGATGTCATTGATCATCTGACAATAAAGAAACCATGAAAGCTATTTCATCCATTTTAGGAATCATCAGCGTCCCAGTTCAGGCGCGGCGGATGTGCACTGCTGATGAATCGTAACTAGAATGAAACACATGTACAGTGCTTCCATGATTTCTTTGTGGTAAGTTGAGCGATGTTATCACATGGTGAATTATTTCATGAAATCATGAATGGTTCAATGCCTATATTGTTACTGTACCAAATACCGATTCAAGCTGAAGACTGATCAACGACTAACAAGATTTGGGAATTCACTTCTATACTGTATTGGTTAGGTATTGTCCAATGTCATAATAACAATGCACGATTCAGGTACACCCGATTGCAAATTGGATCGTGAGTGAAGTAAATTAGTCGTAATTGCGTCGAATCGACAGGCTGCTCAAAAGCCGTTTTGGGTGAATATTACCAAATATGTATTTTTTTTTTTTAAAATTGCGTTTGAAGAATTCATGTTTTTCGGAAGCAATAGGATCTGCATTCATGTGTTGGATTATTCTACTGTAGCGGAGGAAATTAATTTGCGAATAGTTCGAGATTGAATCATTTACACTGGCGAGAACAGATCGTCGTAAAGTCAGGAAGTGTTAGGACGGATGTGTAAACTCAGGCGCTGGAGAACACGTCTACGAAATACTGTCAGCTTCCTAGTGCTAGGCGGTGAAGAGAATCGCCCGTGTGCCTTATTTAACATAATTTGGATTATGTTCAGTCCAAGAAAGTTGGTGCACTGAAACCATCTAATGTTAACAAACGGAAAACGTTTTATGAATGTTTGAGTTGACAAATGATGCTGGCAGAATACCCGTGACACGAACTATGTCCCCGGGGACGCACAATGACCACCAGCTAGGATCGACGCTCTCACCGTCGGTAAATCTGCCTATCGGCAGCCTTTCAATGGTCATTGTCCTCGGATCCGAACAATTGTGAGGTTATCATTTGAAGATTAGAACGACTCTGAGTCGAACGCCTTAGCCAATACGCTATCGGGCAGATTCTGAACGATTTGTTGAACTTCACCACGCGATGATGTTGCACCTATCCGTCACTGAATTGCACGCTTACAGTCCGCTAGCTGAAGCGATCGACCTCTACTGATTTCTTTATGGTGATTTGAGCGATGATATCACATTGTAAATTATTTCATATAATCATGAATGGTTCACTACCTATATTGTTGCTGCATCATTTACCAATTCAAGCTTAGGACTGATCAATGACCAACAAGATTTGGATATTCATTTCTTCACTGTATTGTTTAGGTATTGTCCAATGTCATAATAACAGTGCACGAATCAGGTATGCCCTATTCCAAGTCGGATCGTGAGTGAAGGAATTAGTCGGAATAGCAGCGAATCGACAGGCTGCTCAAAAGCCATTTTGGGTGAATATATGCAAATGTATATTTGTTTGTTTTCGAAAATACGCTAAAAGAATTCATGGTTCGCCGGATCTACGCCCCCAAATTCGGTCACTCTGCCTATCAGCAGCGTTTCAATGCTCATTGTCCTGGGACCCGAACAATTGTTAGGTTATCATTCGGAGATTAGAAAATGCGGTATCATAATCACCATTGATGTTTGGGTGAAACAAACACACTTGACACTGTAGAATGCGAAAATAATGGGAATACAACCACGAATACTTTTGTTTAGAATATTATTCAAGTGACCGACAACACATTCAATACTCGGAAATCCCAGAAGTGATCGGTGGTGATCACGTGGATTAGATATCCATCCCCGAAACTGTCGGTGGTTCGAACCTCAGATCTGCAACTCGGTTTCGCCGGGCTCGTTATCGCACTTGACCTGGTGAGACCATCTGTGATTGTACCTCACTCTAAGTATCAGGATCAAGATTGCCGGTTCCCACATCCTTCCTCCCTCCCCCAACCTTTGTAGTGAACCGCAGTAGTTAT
>LUCM01010204.1:17708-28520 GCA_008360955.1 Fasciolopsis buskii | reverse complement strand
TAGCCATCGATCGCAATAAAAATGCGTGGTAGAATGGGAATCGACCAACAAATCCCAACATCTCATGGACTGCACCTTTCCGGTCGAGGCCAACAGAAACCAGGGACGTCCGTGGAGACCCCTGATGGAAACAGAGACACAGCGGTACCCATCACATCGGAATTGCCGGATATGCGATGCAGCCCTTGCGACCGCCAGATAAAACTACCCGTTGGTCTTTCCGATTTTGTTATTATCTTCATATCAGATTGTTGAATAATGTTCCGTTTGTAAATGCACAACTGTAACTAACGGGAAAACATGCTTGTCGCGGTACTTTATGCGCTGACAGATATGCCGTCGCTACATTGCACAGAGAAAGTCAGCATCGAAATTTGTTTAGATGTCCGCCATTAAGCCGAATATTTACCGGTTCTCACAAGCCCCGTTTTCACGAGCTTTTGCCTTGCTCTGTCTTAGGAGAACACCTAGA
The DNA here is from genome assembly GCA_008360955.1 of Fasciolopsis buskii. Classification (NCBI taxonomy): domain Eukaryota; kingdom Metazoa; phylum Platyhelminthes; class Trematoda; order Plagiorchiida; family Fasciolidae; genus Fasciolopsis; species Fasciolopsis buskii. The sequence goes on along the minus strand of LUCM01010204.1, from coordinate 28,048 downwards.
AATGAGCGGCCCCTGCACCACAGCTGACGTTCTCCCTGTCGACGTGCAAGCGTCAGAGGATAAAGGAAACCCAGGATCAGACACTCGTGTTCAACCTCGTCTGGTGAATATGCCTGTCAAGCGTGTGAGACCCGTGGGTGTGGGACGCGATCAGTTTCATTGTTTTGACTGGCACACATCGGGCAGACAGCGCGGTTGCAGCGGTGTGCGGGTCCAGCTGGGCTAGTGGGTCACAGCGCCTGCGTTTTCCTCTGAAATGTGTTTTCAAATTGGGTTCCCGGGACATGGTCAGTTCTTGACAACTGGAACCTACAAGACGACCAAACGAGCAACAAATCTCTCCATTCGCCAACGGTGCCAAGGCACCAGAACGTTTGCGAGTTTTTGGCTTTTTCTGTAGCGTCTCAATCGGGGCCCTTCGTGAGCGGGGTCTACTTTAGCCTAGTAAAGCAATCTGTGATGTCTGCCTATGCAACCCTGCTTGCTGCATTGGGGGTTTATTCGGCAAGTTGTCAACCGCGCAACTCAATCAGGAAAGTAAAATAGGATCTGGAGATTTTCGCCGTGCCCTAACACTCAGCCGCAGAGCCTGCAGTAAATTCTGGCTGACAGGTAATGTGTGGTCAACAGCACAAAATTTCCACTCAGACAGGCTCTCACCATCACGCGAATTAAAATGTGAACTTTCCCAAGGCTACATCCGGCCGTCATCTTCCAGAATATATTGCAGTAGTCTAGTGGACTGCTTTGTTAGTCTGCCACTGTCCCGCTGTGGGCCAATAAACCTATTATCCGCTATTCTTGCCTGCCGGTCTAAGCAATCCGTTAAGACCCGAAGGTTGGCATCGTAGACATCCCAGCCAATGGGCTTCACATCTTTTGGCCGGCGACTCTCTGATTGTGATGGCAGATAACGGACGATACTTTCCAACGTGTGCATTATACCCGGATAAGGCCTACAGCCAGGGTGATCTAAGGTTATAGCACAGTTCTGCATTTTTATCACTGTATCAGACGTGGCCCAGAAGTCGCCTTCGATAGATCTTGCTTTGGATATTACGCCGCCAATCAGATTTTAAGCTGACTTGAAAGGCTGTCTTAACTAGTCTCAGTAATTTCTCCGCCTCAGCATACCCGTGAGCAGCCTTCGATATGGACCATGTATCATTTGCCGCCCTCGCTCGTCCTTGAAGATGGTGTATCAGATACAGTAATGTACTCACAGGGTTCAATTTCTTAGATTCAGTAAAACTTTTGAACTGCTTCATTAATTTGCAGTACTGCTTGCAGCATCCGTCAAAACTCGATTACTCCACCCTGGAAAAATCGGACGATGATGCAGCTAGGGGAACGACGTGTTTGATCAGTGTTTGAGATTTGTTGTATACTCGACCTATGTACTCAGGGTGATCCTCAACGCCAATAGTTTTGTCTACTGCGTCCTGGAGCTCTCTACTTTCCGCTTAGTTACAGCCAACAGCCTCATTTTGTCCTTAACCCTAGGCTTATAAGCATCCGTGTCCTTGAAGCTATTATTTCCAAAACATGAAATGCTACTGATAGGACAAGAAGATTCAATGGAATTAACGGAATCAAAAACAACCAAGACTTTATCCGTGACTTGCGTATTCATTTCCTGACCTTGTTGCATTTGTGATCATTTTCAGGGAATTTTGAGTATTCTCTCTCCTCGAACTGATCAATCTGAATACTGTAAGCAGCGGTTAAGCGGTGAGTGGCTGAGGTAGCATTACAAAAAAGCAAATGGTCCGTACATTCTGCGATACTGGATCGTAAAGTTGATAAATATACAAGTAAAAGCGAATTCCAAATATACGATCACAAAGACTCATAACAATGTCATTGTACAGAAATACGCACGTGGCACATGCAGATATCAAAACAGTGAGTGACCAAATTGCGCGCTGGATGGAAACACCCAAACCCTCAGGCAAACAAAATCATGCATACGATAGACCGCCAAAATTATCTGTACGAAAATGGCCACATGAAATCTGCTTCAAAGGTGTTTTCGAAAAGTTTACTGCACGTATGCTTTATCCCCATTAATGATGGGCTTGGTGAACGGCACTGGTACCTTCGGACACGCGACCTTTATATCGGAGTGCTCCCGTTGTAATTTGAATTTCACGACTCGAAAATATTCTTCTCATTCACGGTCTTACTTCCCATGACTTTCCGAGGCATTTTCTCCTCTCGCTAACCGCTGCGGCTTTTTGATTTCCTGGTTGCCCCTCCGGCGATCGTTGCCTTTGTGAGGAGGATAGAAGTCTAAGGAGCGCCCGAGCATCCAGCTTGGGTTCGCTCTGTTGGCAGATTGTGGACTTAGGCGAATTTCCGGAAATGGTTTTTGTTCTTAGCATGACGCTTCTCCTATCTTAGGAGTTAAAAACAATCCAAAGTCTTGCCAAGCATTATTGGTTTTCCCAGACGTTAAGTCAAAGTTTAAAATTTGGGGTACAGATTCATCTCCCGCTTGAGCCCACTTTTGTCCGCCTGCCCACGCGAAGTAAAAAGCTCGGTACTCTGTAGTACCAAGACCCGCAACTTGGACCCGCCAGCTGCATACCCTGTAAGATCGATTGTCTTATGGTGGGTCTCCTGCCACGTTTTTCTGTCCCTTATCCTTGAGGCAACCCGTGAGTCACCCTTACTCGGGCCTGTGGGACTGCAATATTGATAACCCAGAAACCCGATTGGTACAACGAAAAGACAGTCGCAGGCAGTAGGGGCCAAGTAGGTTTGACAGGAGCGTGCATGAGCGAAGCGCAAGTGCCAGTTGCTCTGAGCGGTCAACGTTCGGCTGAGCAAGCAAACCGGAGGAGAGCATCCACATCCAACGGGCAGGCTACATTTTAAAAGAACGACATCCAGGCCGACCCAGCGATCAGGCAGTTGGGAGAACGAGTAGATGCACGTCCCTTAATGGGAACACCAGAATAAATTGAAAAATTTTCTAAACGTGGACTCGACACTCACACCACTGAGAACAAATTGTCACTTGAGTCAACCATTCCTAAATTAACATTCTTCAATAGCACCCTCGTTTTTGCCCCGGTTTTCCTTTCCGATTTTTCTCCATTTTCTTCATTTTCCTTTCTCTCCCTTTTCTTCTTGTCGACTGGCTATCTTTAGTTTTTCGGTAGTCAACTTTCAAGGGTCCCATGCCATACCCGAAATATTTTGGTCGTGCTTCAGATTTTAGGTTGCTGCTGGTAGATCCAAAGTCGCTTTTCCCCGACGAAGTAGAGCTCGCTGTGAGTGGTCTTTGAAAGTTTGAATCTCCGCTTCCTTAGCTTTCTCGGATACTCCAGGGACTCCTGAAAACAGCCCAAGATCCTGAGGAGGCTGCAAAGACGCGATTCAGAGCGGTCGTCTTTTTGGTTCCAATTCTTACCCTCTTTGTAATTTCATTTAGATTCCAAAAATGCTGGATCGTTTATTTTGTAATCAAAGCTCCTTGGATCAGACAGTGTTCTGACAACCGGAGGTTCAATCACCACTCAGATTCTTTGGTGAGCCGCGGAATACTCCATATAACTCCATTGATTCCATTTCCAACGCACTGGCCAACCTCCTTATACACCATGATCCTTCCACCCAATTTAAACGTTGTTTCCCTGAGACACTGATAATTGTGCGCTGACTACTCCTTTTTCAAATTGGCCCAGTGACCCCACCTCGACCATTCCCGCTGGTAACATGTTTCAGTCACTACTGGCGCTCCCACACTCAAATTCCTGTCGAATGGCAGTTTTATTCTCCTCTGAAACGGGGTCTCACAGCAAAACCGCAGCCTAGCCAGGTCGTGATTGTTAGTGCTAGTTGGCCGCGCGCGTGTTCGCAATCCCTAGCTAATGGCCTTATTGTGTGCCACACTGCTCATTAACTGGGATCAAAATCCCACCTGCTTCTCCTGCGCTACTCTCCCATCCCTTTAACCCATTGCCTATCTCGACTTGGGCCGGGTCTCAATAACTGCCTCCATATCTACGTTTAAATTCCTGACTTTAAAATCTGGACTTTGCTTGGTCACACCCGCCGCATTCGGAAGGGTCACTTCCGTCACTCGCCCATCTAACCTTTTGACTTCTCGGCGGAAGGGGCTTCGAGTACTTGGAACTTACTTCGGAGACTGCCGACCGTTTTTTCTTATGAAAGTCGCAAACCGCCCTTCTTAAGAGCCTGTGTCATCCTCTTTTATTTCCCTCGGTGCATGGCGCTTATAGTTTTCTGTCATGGATCTGGTCCCCCAGTTTGCGCCATCCCACTGCCTTCACCTGCAGTCTCTCCATAGCAATTGATCTTCGGATGGCTTTCTCTACCCACTCTGTACAACCTCAGTTCGGGGGTTGTAGCCACGCTGTACTGAATCCTGAAGATGTTCCTTAGCATCCTTGGGCCTGCCTCTACAGACCGTGATATCATCCTATTCTAGTCTGTCCGCGTTTATTGTTTTTTTCCTTACACCGCAGCCAGAAACTTGCTCCTGTGAATTGCCTTGCCGAACTCTGCCATTTTCTTGAATGGACTCCGGTATTTTGTTATCTCCCTTCTTACAACGGTCGACAGATTTCTCTGGTTTTGAACACCTAGCCCATATGATGCTGTGTTTCCTCCACATTCCAGGCCCTGGCACGCACTTTCAAGTGTATACTGTCCAGGTGCGTTTCATCGTCCCTCAGTTAAACTATTGTGCCTGAACAAGTTTCTCACTATTACGTGACTTGCTTCTTTTGGTTCTGGTTCAACTTCAGGTTCCTTTCTCGTATCTGGGACCTTTGCATGTTAAACAAATTAACTTTGCCTCACTACCAGTGAGCACACTCATCTGCCCCTCCATACCGTGAAGTCTTACTCGTTAACAACCCGTGTAGTGGTATAATACTGTTTCCTTGGCACCAAACCTACCTATACCGAACAAAGACAACCTTTAGCCCTCCGGCTTTTCATGTACCAAAAAGTAATCCGGCTTTTCCATCCCAACGTTTCAACTCTCTTCTGTCTGCTTCAATGTTTTGTGAACCTCAGTCATTTTTCATGAAGGCTACTAGTGTTTGCGTTTTGGAAGTTAGACTGATCCAGCTTGGCATTTCGTACTGGCAAAACATTTCATGACTTGGTTTCATAATTTTCATTTGCACACAGACGAACAATTTGTTGTGTCTTATGCTTTATCCCTGTTACCAATTTGCCCTTAAGAACAGAGATTCGCACTAATCTTCCACCTCAGGACTTTTCACTGTAAATCTAGGTTGTATTATTCCCAAAGCCGAAGTATCCACTCATTTAACGAAACCGCAAATTGAATAAACCGGAAAATAAAAATTTGCATTAATTACCGCCTGCTTCTAACAGAAAAGGATGATCCTTCGGAAGCAAGTAAATAGACATTAACTCAACTTAAAGTACATCTTTCTTGATGCGTAGCATAGTCATCATCTCTTATCTGCTTACTTTCTGCAATCACCCGATATTGACCTTCCCGAGCTGATCTTTTTTTCTGAGCCACAGTGTAGCGGATTTTATATGCGAAAGTCCGGTAACGTCAAACCTGCTTGAAGAGCTAGTGGCTTTGCTCTTTCATCAGATTCACGTTCGTTCCATAATGAACCTCACGAAGGATCTAACTCTGCGCGATGGCATGCGATACAGTTCTGTTTTTGGGTATTTAAGGTGCCCTTCTCCATCTATTCCTTTGAGAACATTTGCTTATTTTCAGGACAGAGCCAACCGCGGCAGATATTAATTGACAAGAAGCTAGTGACGATAGCAGTTGTTTGAAAAGGGAGAACCTGAAGCACGTTGCACAACTACCCTACTGTCACTGTGGCATACATACATGGAATATCTTTTAGGTGTTAGGAACTTGGCGACGAGGTGGGTAATAAAACTCGGCACAACGAAAAGTGCCGATCGGAGTCTTTAGGCTTTTAATATCTATGCCCCACATAAGTGATTTGACTATAGCACTGTAGCTACGGGGTTTCATTTTTGCGGAAGTTAGGGAGGTGGTAGGCGGCGATGACAGAACATACTAAGCGGGGGGTCAGAAAGGGCTGCAAACTACAGAATTGCCACTGGGCGATAGAAAGCGTCGGCTTCCCAACAGTTTCCATGTAAGGATCTCGGCTGCTGATGGCCGCGAGTCGTTCCCATTCAGTCCAGCCCAAGTAAAAGTAAACCCTTGGTATACGATAATTACAAGCCGCATCTGAGCTCAGTGGTTTTAGGGAACAGCCAAATGGATCAAGAGAGGATTCTTCAAGCTCGGATCTGCCGTTATTCCTAGGGAGCGGAAGTCGTTAGACTTCATTAAAATAGGGTGTGCATGCATAGAAGTCGTTTCTTAAGAAGAACCTAATTTCGTTGGAAAGGGTCAACCGAAGAACGATGGAAACGGTAAGCTTTAAGCACTAAAGGAGATCAAGATGTGTGAATCCGCTCTTCCCAAAGAAGCGTAGAATAATGGTTGGTTTCGCTGGCCCTTTGGATGGGCTGACCAAGTTGAATGCCGGGGATGTTCCTGCACTCTACCGAGTTGTGAGCTAGGAGAGAGGACAAAAATCTGGGTGGAGCAAAGGAGGATGGATGTGACAGTCAGGCACTGCAACAAGTTAGTTAACCTAAATGGATCCAAGTACTGGGAACTGTGCTTGACTACCATAGTATTCTCCGGTTTTGAACTTCTAGAGGTCACCACAGGCTCAAATGTCGGCCTCGGCAACTTCATACTGCGAGGTTTTGAGGCACGCAAATAGATCATGTCGGATCCGCAACTCTTGGAGTCCTAAGATGTTTCTGATGGTCGAATTGGCAGTGTTTTCCGGATCTTTACACTCTTCTGCTATGTAATGCCAGGTCTGATTGAAAGAATTGCGGATTGAAGCAACGAAGTCCCAAGTTCTTATGCGAGCGAGCCACAAGGTTCCACCGTACGTTTGTCCCAGGGCAATCATTTTGCCCCTCAATATGGGGTGTGTAATTTTGGAGTTCAGCTTCATTCAATCGTCGGAAAGGCACCATTCATCAAAATCTGAAGCCTCAAAACATGACACAGCTGGAAACAGTGATTAGGAGCAGAGGCACAACTGCCCCGCGTGGTGCGATGGCAAAGGGGAGTTCTCTGTTATATATATTATTATAAACGCAATGGTCCCAGGGCTGACTGTTCGCAATGGGACGGAAAAGTATAAGTGCGTGGAACAAGAAAAACGGGGGACTAAAAGTGCTGAGAAGCGCACCTTGTGGCTAGAGAACGGTTGAGAACAACTGTATGTGCGCAAAACCCGAGCTACCCTGAAACTTATCGCCTTTGAGCAACTTGTTGGCAGCGTACATGAAGTCCATGGTTCAGCCTCGGGTATGTCTCCCAATGGATTCTGAATCCCCGAATATCACAGGTTCTCAGTCGACGGACTAGAGACCACTAGAACCAAAGACCAGACGCCAGAAATGCAATATATATATATATATTATGGTCCCCGGAAAGTGCCAATCCCGAGTAGTCAAACCAACGCGAAAACTGCTGAGCAGTGCGGACTGTACAGATCTCAGGGATAAAAACAAGCGCAGCCAGACAAATGTTGCGCAGTTAATATCAAATATTAAAGCACATGATGGAGTTAATGGGTTAAAATATCTGACCTTCGCCAAAAGACTGGTGCAATTACAGTGGTACCTGGCGGTTTGTTCTATTCCTGAATTCTTCATTTGAAGTCGAAATCAGCTTATGCACCTTTCAGGGCTAGCAGCTACTTGCGCCTCAACAAGCATTTCCTTCAATTCTGTCTGTTTTCCAGAGTGAACACAGCAAAAGCGGTTGTTCAGAAACTCCTAAAATCCATGACAGCTTCAATTGCGTTGTTTTCGGCTTGCACCTATTCAGAGAACGCAGCTGAACTTTTGTAATTTGCCTTTAAGCGACATAACTCAATAGCTAAGAGGGGATCTGGTGACCGGCTTCCGAGTGGTTTAGAGGAAAACCCTGCTCTCGACAGTATAGGGGCACACGCCCAGGTTTGCTGATGATTCTATCGGACGGTCTTTTGAAAGAGAACAAGACCTTGAAAAATCGATAATCTATCATTCCAAGCGGTTGTTACCGTGACTTTAAGTCCCGGTTACGTCCATGGCAGATTGTTTTATGGATTTTAACGATTCGAGGATCACCAATCCCAATTCCTTCGCCTTCGTATCCGTATGTAAACTGTTTGGGTTAACAAATCTGTCCGCTTCTGTCCCTGCAGATAACAGTCGCCTGACTTTGGCCTCATTTACTGGGGGCTATTAACGTTTAGTTTGCTTGCACACGGTGCTGGGATCTCGCTTCTTTATATTCTCCGCCGGATCACGAACAATTTAGACGCAGCCTACAAATAGGGCGCAAGAGGGGCTGATCTCAGATTCCAGAAAATCTGCGAAAGTTATAAACAGGTGTGGACCCAGTACTGATCCTTGTGCATCCATGAATGCGCATCCTCCTGGAGGAATTTGACGGCTTCCACTCGGACCCAAAGCCCCATTTGCGTCAGGCAGTCGCCTGACCCTTATGCTAAATGAGCTTCCGGTGCCCCAGAATTAGTTAAAAATTTTGCGAGCTGTCCTAGGGACATTGGCAAGACGGACGTGGTGGAATCTCTCTGAGCGCCCGAGAAGCTTAACTGGGAAATAAACGGTAATGCGGCCTCGGTGTGAGATGTTTTGTAAAAAATATAATCCGATTCTTCGTCATTGCACGGCATGCTTGCCTCACCATAGGTGAGAAGAAGCAGAATTTAACCAGAATGGTGGAGACCAGAAATAGACAGGACAATTATGGGGACGGTCGGAAGCTGGAGGGTCTGCGAAATAGTCAGAAATGAGAGAGTCTGGAGGCATTATAGAAAGTTGGGTTACTCAGCATTCAGAAGAAGGCCTTCAAAACGCTGCAGGCAGACTCCAAATTGCTAGTATTGGTACATCCAATCAAAAGGTTTATTCAAAAGTGATGTAGAAACTTCGGAGTCAGGAAAAGGCAGAGGTGCTTTTGAATAAAGTAGACCCCTTTAGCCTATACTTCGGGGGGTTTTCATAGTATGCATTCGGAATCATAGGTAGGGACTGGTGCTGCCACGAACGAAATGCTAACCTCTGTAATCCCGATAATCGGAGAGGTACGCTAGGGAGACTGAGAGTATTAAATGCAAGCACGCTTGCTGAACCGGGTTGCATGCATCCAACCTTCGTTGAACCCCTTGGCGAGGGCAGTTTGTAAGTGTGTTACAAATTGTATGGTGCCAGGTTAACTAGAGTGTAGTCAGTGTGGATTGGAAGGTCGCAGTGTTTTGGGCTTTGTTCGAGGGTTTTCAAGGGCACAGGCGCAGAACTGCCGATACGTAGGTCACATTCGCACCCATGGAAGGGTCTGGAGAAACTAGTAAAGCCGCGCACATGCAAGTACTAAAGGACAAACTAGTGGTATGTAGAGCCCAGTATGGGCTTCTAAAGGGGAAGTCATGCTTTTCAAGTTTGGTTGAGGTCAGTCAAGTTCGGCAGGCGAAAAGTCGTGGAATTTTATAAACTAGAATTTAGCAAGGCCATCGCTTTTGGAAATCAGTGGCAACCATTTTCGGGAACGCGGATTTTCGGACTTTAAATCGGTCTTACAAACTGTTAGAAGATTCCTAATGTAGTAGGACTCTACGTTCGGATGAGGGAGAGCCCTGATGCATCAGTAGTGACCAGGGGGATGTCAAGGCCTCCTCCTTTCCTCCTCGACGTAAATGACCTGGCAAATGAGGCATAACTGCAGCTTTTCCTTGAGGGTATTCATCAAGGTGGTCGGACCCAACGCGTAACCGACCCAACAAATAACCGCAACATTCTTGACCTGATATTTAGGATAGGCTTAACACACGTTCAAATGTCTACTGAAGCTAGTTCACCCGGGTGTGATCATCTGCTTGTTAGCTGATCAGTTACATTGCCCCTCATAAATAAATACCATCCACCAAACCCAAGGCCATACTTCAGTGCTGATTGGAATCGTTTACATATTCTAGTTCGAGACTCAACCTGGGACTCTTCTTTTCTAACACGAGAAGTGCAAGTGGCCACCGGCCAGTTATATTCTAACCTGCACAAGTGCCTTGATGGAATTACTCTGTCCCACACTGCGTATGCCTTGTGAAAGAATTTATTGCGTCCAAATAAACATTAGGCTCGTTAAACTCCAACGGGACTTTGTCAGGACCAGAGATTTTTCGTTGTTTCTGCAAATAAGCAGTCTAACCAAAGCGCTAGAAGCGGTATTGAGCCATAGAAACAAAAGGCATGAG
>LUCM01010204.1:0-14916 GCA_008360955.1 Fasciolopsis buskii | reverse complement strand
TTGAATGGACGATCTTCTATTGCATGCCTGAAGTGTCGGACAACCAGGTATATAGTGAGGTACTATTTGCCAAGCGCGCTGTATCTGAACTCTGCCTGCTGCAGACGCCCGGCAAAGAATGCTAAAGGCCTCCAAGGAACGGCAGTGTACAGCTGAAATGCAGCTCCGAAGGCGGGGTTTGAGACGACAGTCATCAGAGGTATGAATGCTGAAGGCTCGGGAAGTGCGAGTAGTGCTATTTTGGTGATAGCACCGTTAATGGGAAGGAACGCTTGTTTCACAGCCTCGGAGAATGCGAACTTACGCTTGAATTATCGTAACAGCTCTGTGAGTGGGGTAATTGCTTTTACATAATCAAAAACAAAAAGCCGATAGAAATTAACTAGGCCGATAAATTGCCATAAAAATGGGACTCTGGGTAGTCCTGAATAACAGTGACCTCATCTGACAAGAGAGCCATACTCGAGGGCGAGACGATATGCCATAGGAATGTGACACTGGGTCTTCCAAGCTCACACTTCGAAGCGTTAATCGCAACGTCGCGTTTGCTGAACTTATCAAAAAGCGCGCAGGTGAGGTGAGTGTTGCCCCTCCTACTGGCTTGTAAATAAGATGTCGTCCAGGTGCATATACATATTCTCTGAACCCGTGTGACTTTGTGCATAAAACTTTGAGGTTTGAGCCCGATTTCTGAGCCCGAAGGACATCCTCACGAACTCGAACAGTCCAAAAGGTGCGGTCATTGCCGTCTTTGGTGTGTCTTTCTCCTCCAGGGGGATTTGATTGTATGCTCGATCTAAATCTATGCAGCTGAAGATCTTGAAGTGAAGTCTTGTGTGGGGAATCGGATACATATCGAGAACGGCGTTACTGTTAAATGTTTTGTAGTCCCCGCAGAGTCTTCAGTCGCCATTGGACTTGAATGGGAGAGACCCAAGGACTGCTGGAAGGTCAAATGATGCCCAGTTCCAACGCGTGGTCAAATTCTGCCTTGGCTAGGCAGAACTTGTCAAGAGCTAGACCACTGGACAACCTGAAAGTTCAAGTTCCAGCAGTCTCTATGTGGTGGGTTGCCTAGTTAGTGGCTTCGCGAAGTGGACCGGTGTGTCGCATTACTCTCGATTAGCCGCAACTTAGCTCGTTTTAGTTCTGTTGCCCTGGCTGTTTGGCTTACTGAGTTGTGGTATTCCTGCCCCAGGCATCGAGTAGCAGGTGAAAATGCTTTAGGAGGTCTATGCCAATAATAGGGTATGGGACGTCGGGGACGATGACTGCCAACGAAACGGACTACTCGGACCAGGTCGAGGGTGAGAAAATCACGTGCGTGCTGATAAATACCATTTACGTCCCTTTGTGGTGCTGACTTCAACGGTCTAATTTTCCGGGTCGCCGGGGGTTTTGCCGACCTCTGCATTTGCGTCTATCAGGAACAGTCGGTTTGTCTTCAAGTCCTTGAAGTTTAGAAGGCTGCAATTGATGGATAGTAAGGCATCTTGTAAGGAAGTCACAAAAACGAACTCATTTTCCGTTTCTTACTTGAGAATTCGCATCCCGAGTCACATGTTTTTGCTGGCAGTATCCCTTCACTGATTGCAGGAATGTTTTCTTTGATGAAGAGATTCTGCATCTGCCTTGATGCTGGATGACCCGATTTCGCAGCCCTTCTCTGTCTACTGCTAGCTGTTGTAACGGGTCGTTGATTCTCGTCAAGGGTAGCACCAAGCAGAGGAGGTAGATTTGGCGGGAAAAGTTGAAGCCACAGCCCTCTTAACATCGGATCTTTGCCACATGGTGCGGCCCTGAGATGCCCTATTTCCCGCGGTAGCTCTGGGGGCTTCCTATTTATGAATTAGACCCCTTTACGCAACTACCTGTTCCACTGAGCTCCAGTAGGGGCCTCCCTCTAGGCTTTGCAACTGCGCAAAGGTACCATGACGTCCCCAACCCTAAAGGTCACACCTGGAGGAAGACCGCCAGCAACCCATCTAAGAGGTTTGAGATCTTTGGTTTTCCTGCAATTCCCAAACTTCGGTTCAGTTAAAATTAACCAGAGTTGAGGATCGGACGGCTTGAGGGAAGTTCCAAACCATTTAGCTCAACCATGGGCTGCTGCAGGGTTGTTAACTAAACCACGGCACTAATTCAAGTGTTGTATCGTTTTTGAGAGAGCAAATTCACATTATATGCTAACAAAAGAAAAACGCTCCCGCTTGTAAAGATGCTGGGCAAGGATAAAAATGTTTCGTATTTCTTTCGGTGAGCTGAAAAAGACACAGACGACCCAATAGTGGAGTATTGGATAGGTTTGCCATTTTGCGCTAATCATGCATTGCAACAGACAAAGGCAACACAAGGAGTGCCAAGTGAACGGGCTATAGTGAATAGCATTACCAGCAATATTTATACTGATGAATGCATTGATTTATATGGTAAGGACGACAGGACTAAAGAGCATGTGGTGGAGTTAGCGGAACGCCCAAAGAAGGATGGTTTCTACCTCACAAAGTGGACAATCAACGACTCCCGGGCCTCAGCAAACAAACCTTCGAACAGAATCTATTGGCTGGAAGTATTCACCACGCAGGTCGAACGTACTCTTGGAATACATTGGGTTGCTGGAAAATTGGGTTCGTTTTTCAACTGAACATATCCAAATGGCTAATTCCACGCAGGGAAACTTGGCATCCGTCTCCAGAATGAACCATCTTATTGGCTTCCCCTTCCCGTGGCTGATTCCCGCAAAGCTGTTGCTACAATGGCCAGGCCGTGAGAGGATTGGCCTCAATGATAACGTCATGGGACGAATTTCACATCAGTATTAGGGGACCAGGAGGCATAAAACTTCCGCAATTCCTGCGTCCAAAGGACGAAACAGAAGGAAGACTCATCGGAAGTGCGTTACGATGCCGCAGTGTCTGGTCGATGAACTACAGAAGACGGCAGTTACGACTTTGATGTGTTCCTGGCTAAGGCTCCAGCCCCACCTTCGACATCAGTTTTGTCCCCACATCTGTAGTAAAGTGCTCCAGTTTTGGCGGTGAGGGTGATACAGATTGTAGGTTGCTTCACATCAACCGATTGGACTGCAGCCGCTTTGCTTCTGTTATCAAAAACAGGTTCAACCTTACACACGATGGACTAAAGGCTGAATAGTGGAGACGCGTGAAATCAACTGGCAATCCAACTGACTCGCGTTCCCATGGGGTGAAGAACCTACAACCACCGGAACCAAGGACCAGGGGTCCAGAAATTTTAGCCTGCCTGGGAAGCGTTGGTTCATGGGCGACCCCTGCGAACATCCCACGGAGGTGCTGAAAGTCAAGGATAGCTCAAAGACAACTGACGTGGCCATGCACGTCTCCTCCTTACCTAAGTTCAACAGGCACCAATGTGGATCCAGCTACTTAGGGCGCTGGTTTGGCTGAAGGGGTTTATGAGACAGTTGACGATAATGAAATGTGTTCGACATTGGCCTGCGTACGCGTTAGTGTTATGAATCCAGAGTAGCTGCGGCCTGCAGAATGCGACACCGTCTGAATCAAGCCCTTCCGGAACTTTGACGTACAGCTACTGAACAACAGTGGCCGAGGGTCACCCAAGTGGGTTGAGCTCTAATCTGTGCCATGGTTTGCTACAAGTGTAAGATATACTGGCTTACTCCATACAGGCCTGGACGCAAAGCACCTGATCATCCTCCCGGCTTGAAACAAAGTAGTTGATCTGCCTGTGCTACATACACAGCCCGTGGAAGGACTTGTGGGAAAAAAATGGTGAAAATCATGCGAAAACTGATTTGGATTTTGAGCGGAAGAGCAACGGTAAAGCGAGGGATTAAAGGGTGTAAGCAGTGTTGGAGGCTTATGTCCGCATTGGGAGGACAATTATTGGCCTTGCTTCCGAAATGCAGAGTGCGCCTCGGCGACACTAAGATAGGCTATTTTGGGCCCCTATGGGCAAGAAGCAAAGAGGGGAAGAAAAAAGCTAAGGATACCTGATGACCCTCATGAAATCCCGAGCCATTTACCTCGAAGTTGCACATTCAATGACTATGGATTATGTTCTTGTAGGTATTGCGTCGTTTTGCAAACCGGCGAGGCGTGCCTCCCAACATAAACTCTGATTATGGCTCTAACTTCGTTGCAGCCAATCGGGGACCATGAAGTTGGCTTCAGGGCTTGATGTAGGTATAGTTCTTCACGAGCGGAGGCAAGCCAGCTTATTCACTAGGGTCTTTTGGTTAGGCGGGGGCACGAGTGTATACGCCAACTCTGCAGACCCGACGGAAGTAGAAACGGGAAAAAGCCGTTTAGGTCAGACGACGTGATGATGGCTTCCGACGAACACGTAGCTACCCGGTGTGGTGAAGCAGGCGACTCACATTTCTGACGGACTTTTAAGGACGGTTAACGTCAGAACTGCATATGGATCGCTGACTCCCGATTTGCGTTGCACATTTCTCCTGGAAGGTGAGGAAGGAGTTGATAACAAGATGGTTTCCAAAAGCGCACGATAAGAGCATTTCAATTGCCGAAAATAGAAAAAGTGGAGATTGTGGATGGATACATGCACAAAGTTTTATCTATTGCTCCCTGCTAACTCAACATTGAGTGCCGTGCACCGCTTCTGCAACCATTGGTTACTTAGCTCCCCTTGTGAGGCATTGATGATTATTCGAAATAATTCTTTCAACCGCCGCTAACGCCCGAGGTTGTGTTGATAATTTTCTTCCTTGATGTGGTAGCCCAGAACATGCCAGTGAACCAAGTGCTGGTTGGAAAACAATAACACAGAACGCATATTTTGTCAGTCAATTTCCTAAGTGCTACGTCTTCATAGTTTGCCAAACACGCGACACTTTTATTTTATACCTAAGGTCATTAGCCATCAGCACCCTCACTTACACATACCGGATCGTTTTCGTGAGGCTCGCTGCCGATACTGAATCCCCTTTGTTTACATTATGGACGGTTTGTGGTGCTAACTGCCGGCAAACAGGGTTTGCAAAATCGATAGAAAAGGAACTGGTTCAGTGGCGTTTCTGAAAGAAGTTGACTGACAACGAGGATTAGTTAGGTGGAGATGAATCCATGCACCGATTTACTATATTTGACTTGCTTGGTTGGGACAGATTTTGATAGACCGTGTAACGTGTGATTGCGGCAAGCTCTTCGGAAACCCCTTTGGAGCAGATTTCATGAGGTCATTTTCGTAAACAATTTTGGCGGTTTATCGTATGCATGATTTTGTTTGCTTGAGGATTTAGTTATTTGTGTTCAGCGCGAAATTTGGTCACTCATTATTTTGACATCTGCATGTGCTACGCGCGTATTTCTGTACAATGACATTGTTATGAGTCTTTGTGATCGCATATTTGGAATTCGCTTTTGCTTGTATATTTATCAACTTTACGATCCAGTACCGCAGAATTTACGAATCATTTCTTTTGGGGGATTGGGCTTTGGCTACCCATTACTTAAACGCTGCTCGCAGTCAGATATCAACACACATATGAAGGGTTGTGTTTACTAAACCAGGGCCCTCTGGGGTCCCCGGTCCTGAAGAAGGAACAGGGGGACCTGGGACCGACTGTTATAAATAGCTCTAAATCATCCGTCAAATCCATGACAGTCGTCAGAATATCTGGCAGACCCATTTGACGGTTACGCAGATTAATGGCTTCGGGAGACCAGAAAGTAATGGTTACACTCTGAAAAGTTCAAGTTTGCTCCCAGCTTTTCAAGAAGAAAGACGCCAAACTGCTGCGAATGAAGACGACTTTTGTTTCAAAAGGTAATAAAGTGCAAGAGCAGTCTGTAAAAATGATAATTAATGTATGTGCGGCAGCTGTTTGTTGTGAGCCTCAATCGGAAGTGCTCAGAAGTTGCAGCAGCAGAACCGATAGACATTAGCTTCCAAAGGCGTTCGGGATCTATTGGATACTGAACGAATTCATCCCAGCATCCAAGAAAATAGAAGAATATCAAGTTGGTTGGAGGGTGAAAATCGTGAGCCCTAAAACGTAAGGCAAGGGCCAGTACTGATCCAACACTTTTCCCCATTAGAAGATGACGAGTCGTGATTCAAAAGAGGAACAGGGAGGGGGATGAATTAACTGAATGGAAAAAACAATGGCGGCTTTCATGGAGATCTTTTGGACTTACAAGCATAAATAAGAGGATAAACATGTGTAACGATTATTTGGATGATGCAGAGTTTTACCTGTTTTATACCTGTTGTACTTGGTCCGGGCCAGGGTTCCGCAACTAGTAAGGACATGCCAGACTGAAAAGGGGTGGAAAAAACTTCCTACCGGTGCCTGCGTTGTTCGTAAGGCTGCAATACAGGCAGATACTGGTGGCTACTGAGACCATCCACACTGAAGAGTAGGAATTCCCCGGAGGTTTATTAGAAACCATTAAACAACTAAGTCAGCTGTCAACCACGTGCAAGCTACCGTTCATGCTCGACGGGAGCTCTGTCTTTTGGCAGCAAACCGTAACAATCATAAGACCGTACAGATGATTTCATGGGCAAATAGGTGCCTCTCAACGGCATCAAAAATTCCCTGAGTTTTTCCGGATGATCAAAAGTTTCGCGTTGCATATTGTTGAAAGGTATACAACAACGAGTCGATTAGTAAAATTTCAAAGCAGCTTGAATTATTGGCTTATAGTATGTTCGCATTTTTTTGGTGCACCCAAACTGATGGAATCCAGTTCTTTGTGCATGTGCCCACCCAAAATAGGTGGCTGCTTCTAAGCATTTAAATTTAATGATTATTTAAATTCATTAGGTAAAACGTCATTCATCCACCCTTAGGCCTTTGGTATTTTGGCGACCAGTGTTCTACTCAGCATTCGCTTTCTCCCAATAAACGTCCACCATCAGGAAAAACAAGTGGCTTAGGGTTTAAGAGGTAGCATTTCTGTGCTGCGGACGCATGGCTGGACATTCCTGTCTCATCAATTAGCATGGGTCACGGGATGATCCGTCGTTTTTTACCGCTGACAGGCTTAGGAGAGCGCACAATGTATTCAAGAAAATAAATATGTGGTGTATTTATTGGTCAACACGGAGAGGCATACTTGGAAGCATGATCAGTAAATTCGAATGGGCATAATAAATACCGAAATCCAAGCAGCAATTTATGCAAATTTGTGTTACAAAGTGTCAGGGAGGAGACAGTGGGCGATAAATCCATCGGGCTACAATCGAAATTCTCAAGACCTTATCGCCAAAGAGGTCGCGAGTGGCCTGCAAGGAGTGGATGAAGTAAGTGCGGAAGAAGACAGGTGGAGAATGAGGTGGATAAAAGGCCATGATGCGAAAATAAAATATAAAGTGATGGACCGGAATATGCGCATGAAGATTAATGATTACAAAATGTATTGGCGTTGGATGCAGAATAGCCTTGAAGTGGACAGAAATCGAGGCTGGGAAGGGGAATTATGAAGTTTCATCAAATTGTCCAAAACGTTTCATGCTCGAGAAGTAGATGTAAATCTTGAGGGCCAGTGGGTTCGAAAATCACTTTTACTACAAAGGATTAACAAACTAGATCTGGTGAGTGTTTCAGTCAAGCGACAGAAGGTTTGCAAAAGCAAAGACAACGGTCCATGTCGTGTTGGCCGAACAACTTAAGGGATTTCAGGTTTGCACACTGGGGTAAGGTGAGATTACAAGATTCTGTAAGCTTATGCGACGAAGTTTCACTACGCATGCTTCGATAAGAAGTAATCAAAGGCAGTCGAAATTGTGTCAGGATATCATCTGGTTCCATTAAGTGCTGTCAGAGACGAAGGATGAATTCATTTCTTGAAAGAGTAGAATTTTGAGCGGACTGAAGGCAAGATTCCTGAGCGATAGTGAACTGGGAATATTTTGATGTTTCGCGACACCGGGTCAATAGCGTGCATCAAGGTTTCCCACTTTGCCATTGGATGCTAGCAACCGTGTCTCATCGGGGCGAATCAGCTCATCAGAAAACGTCTGCCCGTTGGAAGTGGGGTGCGGTTCCATAAGTGCCGGAAAAACGGATATTTCTAGTGTTTTGTTATTAGGTTTGATTTTAGGATAAATTGTAACCATGAGAATAGGCTGCGGAGGTACTGCCAAGCAACAGTGCAAGCAGCAAGGTTACAGGTAAGAAAATAAATGGCATACCAGATTAGTACGTTTTGGGGCAAAATGTGTCTGTACGCAGAATTAAAGAGGCGGAGCATTATGCGTGGTGGGGAGAATCAATAGCGGCAGGGGGTAGATATGTTACTAAATTTTCCACAAGCCTTCATTCCGGCCTGCCAAATTTGAAAACAAACTGAGGCTTTTGGATATCACATTTGACAAGAGTCCACCATACATCGCCGTATTTAAGCCACGTCCCCATTCCCTTCCCAACTCAACCTCCACCACTGGACCGAGCTGAAAATCAAGAAATCAGGATTAGCCACAAACAAGCCTCGTAAACTAGACATGCGACCACAAAATTGCTATTCCATGACACCGTTTTCAACTTTTCAAATGAACTGTGGTTCCAATATTCCAGGCTATGCATTCCGCCAGAAATTGCCTCCAAATGATTTGTTCCGTGGTATAGGGCGTTTCCTTTCTCCCCACGTGCAATCCACTGTACCATGCACAGTTTCATGCCAGTTTCCATCATTCTGGGATCTCACCACAACAGGGGACCTACCAGTAGCGTCGTCCACCCACCTTGGTTTGCTGCGTGCATATGGCGGCCTATGACACATACAAAAAACACAAAGTGGTGAGGTCAGGAAGTCAACAGCGGTCTCAAATTCCCCGCGTGTAAATTCGCTACCGATTTTGCTCTTAATCTACAAATATGACCTGGGATGCACATCGTTTGTTATTGTATGTGCATTCTACATTTTTCTATATGACTAACATTGCGCCACATGATCATGCACACTGCATGCCTTGGCGATTTCCAAGATATAAATATTATTATTATATGTAAATTGGGGCTGAGGCAAGATACCCGAAGACGTTGGTGCGAGGAAATTACAGTGGAAATTTAGATCTATATCCATGGGTTTAAAGGCTCGGATGTCAACATCGTCACGGAAGAAAGATGGTCTGATCTTCCGGATTATGTCTGAAATGTCGGATAGAATGTCACTAGGTTAAGTGTTGACCCTAACTTTTGTCACCCACACTACGTTCGTGCATGTGGTTGGTTGTTCAGGTACTGAATATAATTACGGTGGACACTGAAAGGTTTGGAGTGGCATAAATGAAAAAGAGGAAGAAAAATGAGTGCATTTAAGAAAAGAAATGAAGAGGAGGTTCGTGGCACGTTTCAGCCGACCCACGACCAACAGCTTGAGTTTCAGCAGGCTATGCTGTGGTTAGTAGCCATAAGTTTTGGCATGGCCAGTAATTTGAAGACAGTTCAGGATGATCGTCGGCAGGTAGTGAGTAGCCGTAGGAGCAGTTGTGCTAACTATGGAAAAATGGAACTGGATGTTGGGAGGATACGTAAAGGAGGGCTGTGCTACGTGAGTATCACGAAAAAGCCGTAACAAAGGAGCCCATGGTAGCTAGACAAACCACCTGTAGGCGATGCTCCGTGGCTTCTGTTTCCTCGGGTCGTGTCTGGGCAGGAGAGATGCCCATAGTCCTCAGAGCCCGAAGTTCGTGTTGCTGAGCTCATGGAAAAGCACAGATAACTGTGCTTATTTTTCCTTTCAGCGAAAAAGTTTCGGTCAAAGTATTAAGTTTTCTTGGTTCTGCCGCCCAGAATTAATTTATTGCTTCGAGGTATTTTTCTACCCTTTAGGGTTGCTCCGTATTTTCCAAGTTCAGATAGCACAAAAGAATATACGTCATAACTATGGTGCCTGTTGCCGTAGGAAGTCAAAAGCGGGTAACTGAAGAGATCAAGCATGCAGAGAGGATATCTTATATGGCTATCGGTCTCTCTCGACTTTAACCGTAGATGTAGTCTGAAGCTGACAACGATAACATAATTATTTCATTTAAAACGTTTTGGGGAATGGAGCGGAGTAAATAGTCTACGGAATGATATGAGGGGTGAAATTAGGGTAGAGAGCGCTGTTTTACATATCAGAACTTGAGCACAAAACTTTAAACTGTGAAACTTCAGAAAATCAATCAAAGGTGTGGCATAAAGATGCGGGGTGATGTGTGGTACTGACTGACCGAGAAGAATGCGACCAGTTTACGATTCGTGGCTAGTTTGGGGTACGGACGCAAAAGAAGGTTAGTAGCTGGAACAGTTTCAGATGACGTTTGAGAAAATGCTTTTCATGGCAACCAGATAACTGACGTATATATGTGAAGAACCCTGGGAGCGATTGTTATAATTGGGATCCTCTCCCACAGAAGTGCTCTCCGACTCAATAAGCTTGGATTCTTTGAGGGGATAACAACGCGGATTCTAAACCTGGTTCCACATCACAGAAAAATCAGGTTCCCATGGCAAACTCAGTTAAGTGACAGGTAGGTTTAATGGCCTACCCAGCAGTAGGCGAACAAATTCCTGTAAAATCAAAAGCAAAGAAGTAAAGTAGCGGAGATATAAGTGGTTTGAAGAGGAGGAATAGTTTATGCTTCGGGCGTTAAATCCAGAGGGGTTGAAGCTGGAAAGCAGCTTGCCGTTTATGATTTCGGAGGGGATAGTGTACATCCATAAGCCCTCGGGTAAATAACCTTTGTATCTTTTCAGTGTCTACAACCAGATTTTGGGCATACTGAGAGCATTAGGCGGGTATTTATCTGAAGAAATCTAAAATGTACCTTATACGCAAGAAACGCATCTGGTGAAGTCAAGAATGGGAAAGAGTAGGCACACGTTTCTTCTGACCCCGTCCACTTAGTGGAATGATTACATGGAGAAATAAACAAAAGTTAACAGTGCATTCCGAAGGCTTTGCTGGAGAGGTTCACGGGGATTATAACGTTTTCTAAGATGGATGGACTAGGTAGCAGATAAAAGCTGAATGACAAATTTGTGCTTTTGTGGTGGAGGGCTGCATCCACAGGAAGAGCATCACCGACCTGAGGAGTTCGGGTCACTGAGCGTAAAGATAAAACTAGGTCGGTCGTTCGAATAAAAAGTGTGCAGGATTTTGTTGTCATCAAAGGGAATGCAGGGGATACCTTTCTGGGGAGAAACAAAAATATCTTTGATATGCGAAAAGAAGAGCGTTGGGCCAAGGACGCCTTGGGCAACATCTACGGCGATCGGCTTTACGGATGATCAGTGTTTGCAGATCACAATTAATCGAATGCGGCCCTTAAGGCAGGCAGATAACCAAGGGAGGAAAGGATTTGATGATTTCAAAAGAGAGGAGTTTGGGACTAAGGTGGTGTGAGGTATGCAGCCACATGCCTTATTCAATTTCCAATGGACCGTAACTACCGACATACTTTTGTCACGGGAGGAGGTAAGTATATATCGCCGGACAGCTAATAATTGGGTAGACAAAAAATGATGCCGAATTCAGCCAGTCCTTGAGAGAACATGGGAGGAGAACTATGAACAGACAGACTATCAACGTGGTTGAACACAACGGAAGCGCATCAACAGGCAGCAAGAAGATTGCATCTCCAAAACGGAAAGCATTCGCACAGCCCAGGGGAGCGGACGATGCTTATAGAGAAGCCACTGGTGATCCCATGCAATTAATTTCCAAGAACATGGCACAGTTATGGCGTTCGCTTTTTGGATATCGAGCCGTTGTTCCCTTGATCCCGCAGTTCATGGGGAAAAATGAGGGTGTCGATTCAGGAGGCAAGATAGGGCTAGTGCGGTTGGACTTTTGTGAATATCAGATCCATTTCCACTGTGGGAACTGCTTGGGCGAGGATGCCTATGTTTGTGTCTGATACTTCACGGCAGGCTGTAAGTGCATACTGGAAATGCAACGTTCAACTGGAAACCAAATTTCTGCTTGGCACTAACTTCTCGTTCACCTTTACTTTTCCAGCTGCCACAAAACGGTCAGTAAAGAATGAAGAATAAGACAGTCCTTTTTGACTTACGACGAACAAAGCGCAACACAGGTACAAGAACGAGAACGCAAAATGGCTCTATTGAGGGCGCCACTGCTTTATAACCAGTGCTGCTGCCCACTGGGCTGCTTTTGCTTTTCGTTGTTTTATTTGCATTGAGCTATTAGTTTATGAGTCCCTTTTTGGGTACGCAACAAAGTTTGGAGTTCAGCGGAGTAGGTCATACGAACCACCAAACATGTTCATTGCCAATTCCTTAGATCCCCAAGTTCTAGGACCGCAGAAAAGCACTACTTATACCGTCCGCCACCTCGTAACTTATCTTGATGTGGATGGCTGACAATCGTGTGCCATGTCATGTTACCCAAGCCATTATTTAAGCCTTACGTTCAAAGTATGAACTTCTGGTAAACGTGTGCAAACCGCGCTTTGTTACGGTATGTGCACAGGTCCTAAACTTCTACTTTGGCTAACTGGTAGCTGTACAGAAAAAATTTCAAAGTGCTACCAGGAAAGCCTTAGCCTCGGAGGCGAATACACTTAATGCAGCGTTTCAGTGCTCCATGCTGAAATTTTTCTACCTATGGGGTGCATGTGCTTTCCCTTTGAATAACCGTATACCCATTGGTACATAAGCAGAAGTAGTTTAATGTACAGATATGAATGTTTCTGCTTATATGGAATTTTCTTATAATATGCAAACACGGCCAATGATGTACTAAAATGCACATATCTGATAGTAATTGGTACACCTATTTCACTGCCTAAACGAGTTACTTTGGCTATGCATCACGTTGTGATTTTCGAACATTAGGTTGGCAGCAAAAGTACAACAATGGCATATATTTACGTACCAATATTTTTAAATATATGTGATCATACAATAACTCCACTGACTGCTATCCATTATCAGGCTCACTCTACAAATGTAGAAATCACGCAGGCAAAAACGACGCTTCGCCAATAACAGCCAATACATCCTCCAGCTTTGACATGCCAAGATCATTGCTTTAAACTTTACACTTTTCAACTTTAACAAATCTGACATCTAGTCAACCGTAAGCATTCAACAGCGGAAGTTAACCCCTATTTCAATGTCAGTCAGCATTTACCGGTGGCTTATGCCATCATCGTTCGTTTGGCCCCAGGCCAATGAGTAGCAGCAAATAAAAATTGAGGAAAATTAGAGGAATAACATGAATAATTTCCCGTTCCAATGAATTAAAACTCAGGAACTGGCAAACCAGCTAGGTAAACAAAGTGCGGTTACGCAAAGGCATCGACTTAGCTGATTTTGCAGCCATTTAAGGACAAAAGGAAAAATGTACAGATGCTGATACTCATGGCTGAAAGCTGGTGAGAATAAAATAAAATAAAATAAAATAAAATAAAATAAAATAAAATGAAATAAAATAAAATAAACGTTAGTGCATAATTTGTGCAGCGGTTGTGACCAATTTTGTGTCGATTTGGTATTTGAAGTACAAAGGCTGATGAAGGCCAACTGATGCATGGATTGCATTGGTACCGAGACGAGAGAAAATTCCCTGAAAAGCGGCATTTTTGGCCCATCTGAGCCGTGAAGCCTTATTGATGCATTTCGGCCAAAGAATCAGGGCAGGGTAATGTAGGCAATGACCCTTAGACGATAACGGCCTTCGCACTGGCCACACCGAAAACAAATGTTGAAAGGGTAGTTGTTGCCAGTAAGTAGGAAAATGGACAGCCCGCAACAGAAAGGAAGGGAGGAATGACAGCCTAAAAGCCGTACAACTAATAGAATGTATTGGAACCGTTCAATTTCCGCCGGGTGAATAGATCACAAGCTACTCAGTGCAGCATCATATTTATCGCTATGGTAGCCATTACTAAAAGCGGCAAGAGGAATTATCTGGTTTTAACGGATAGATCGAATACCATCGAAATTGCGGGTACCTGTATCTGGCATCCCACATTCAAAATTTCCATAACCCATTTAGTACCAGAGCACAGTCTCCAATGTTTCCTTTTCCCGGACTATGAGAATATAGTGTCAACAGATCCGAATACTCTGTACAACTGGGATTAGCCCCGAAATATTTACTCATTGCAGTCGAATGCAATCAGCCTCTCTCCGCGGAGCAGCCGCGGAGAGTATTGTTGATTCAGAAAACCCCGCACTGCACAGAGGCATGCTTAAATACAAAAACAAGATTTGAGGTCCATGAATCTTTAACCCTCAACCTAACCTGTGCAGCAGGAACCACGCCACCAAGGACACTACATTGGCTACGCACAGCGGTGGATTCACGCGACCTCAGGTTAATAGTTCTCTTTATTCGAAGCGAACATTAGAGCGCATCGTGAACTTGGAGTAAATTCTTGGTCGTCTACCCTAATTAGGGACTAGATCTTCTTGGAAAACTTCTGGCTAAGGCTCACCGTATCCATTTCCCCGGTGTTGGAGATTTATCATGCACAAACAGATCTCAGAAGCTAGAATCGTCCTATCTAAGCAAACTGTGATTGGAGGGACCCAATATAACTTCAAGATACTAAGGTGTCTCTCAGTAAACATCGCCCGTATGTTCACCTTTGAGGAATGGACAGATTAGGACGAAAGCTTCATCGAAGCTCAAAAAACGGCAGAAAGTAAAAAGCATACAATAATAATAATCATCATTTCTCGATTTCTGAGATGCGTGTGCAAGGCAAGATCAAGTTTTCACATAGATAATGCACAGGAAATACGAACAATATAAATCGAAGGGAGAGGGGGTGAGAGCAACCTGAAGAAATTTGAAAGGTTGGTTTTTTTGTATATTTCTCGACGCGCGAGAGTCATGCGCAAGGCAAGATGAAAATTGGGCAAAGAAGACACAGTGAAAACACTGAAAACAGAAACCAAACATCAAATGCAATGTGGTTTCGCTCACA